>JAPWTK010000524.1:12500-296625 GCA_029963805.1 Aromia moschata | reverse complement strand
TTTTACGACATTTTTTACAACATTATTTTTTAGTAGGGCGACTATGATCTTGAAATTTCTCAGAGGGACTGCTATTTGTGAGTATGAAGTTACAAAAAAATTCAGCTCGATCCGTTAATAACTTTTCAGTAATTAACGATCCAATTTTATAAAGCCTCAATTAACGATGACGCCATTTCTTTCCTTATTGTACGATACTGACCGGGTTGGGCGTATAGAAATCGTAAATCTCATCAAGTTTGCGAGACTTTTTGAGATTTTGAAAAATATTAATTTGGGCCAGTTTTATAACGTTTTCTACGCGACTATCTTTTTTTGACGCGACGTATATATTGACGCTTCGAAATTCTCCGGAATTGTGACTGTAATATCTTGACGCCTATTTTTTTAAATACGCGTTTTTGAAGCACCTTCAAGATATTATAGTTACAATTCCGAGAATTTACAACGTTAAAACAATACTCGTATATACATACGTCACGTCAAAAAAGGTAGTCGCGTAGAAAACGTTAAAAACTGGCCCAAATTAATATTTTTAAAAATCTCAAAAGTCACGAAGAGTTTATCAGCCCAACCCGGTTAATGAAGAGATTTTGTTATTTCTAGTCCAGCCAAAGTTATCTCGTTAACATCTATTGTCTAACCCGATTTATCAGAAAATCTGTTTGTGCGCGCTTCGAGCTATGAGTCGCATAATATTTTGGCTTTGAAAAGTAACAGTTTCAAAATCAATTCTCGAGTTTATTACAATTATACTTTGTCATTTTATTTGAAATTTATTTTGTTAGTAGCTAAACGTATATTTGGTGAGTATTTGTGATATGATTTGTTTCAATTTTAAAGATAACCTAAACATATTGTGATATATGTCGTGTACCTTGAAACATTATTGAACCAGACCATTAGAACTGTTCCAGGGTGCAAAAGGTTTCACGTTTTTTCAATGCATATCAGAAAATTGTAATAATACATAATAATACATACTAATACAATAATACATAGTCAAAAAGTTCAGAAAAGTTACCCGAAAATTAATGGAAAGCGATTCCGATGACAACGAGGTTCTATCTAAATTGTCTGATGAGTATGATGAAGAAGGCAGAGCTTCATGATCGATATAGAAAGTGATCTGGTCGATATCGAAGACAGAAAAAGTTTGAAGTTGGGGATTTGCAGATTGGTGATTTTGTTTTAGTTCAATGTTTAAAGAAAAAAGGACCCGCAGAACATTACATTGGTGAAATACTTGTATGTACTGTGTAGGATACTAGAGGTTAAATTTCTCAAACGGAATTAAGAATCAAATAAGTTTTGGTATGAGAGTCATACAGTCTTTGATGTAGCACAATCAGACGTAGTATTAAAGCTTCCGAATCCTAAAAAATGTGGCGGTTCAAAAAGGCTAGAAGAGCAATTTGTTTTTGAAGTAAATTTCACTCATTCCAAATATAATGTAAAATAATGTCTACCTGAAATGTAAATAGTCTTTCATCTGTATTAAACATTTACTAAGTGGAATTGCTCGACTTATTTTACTCATTTATTTAACATCCTCGCAAGGTACAAGAGGTGGAGTTCCGCGGCACAACATTCTCATTACCCTAGAAAATGTTGTTTTACAATTTCAAGTAGGCTAAATCCAAAACATTTTTTTTAATTTTTTGAAATAACTTGAATTAGTTATCTAAAAGTATGTTCTTCAAAATATTGTCTTCATATAGCCCTTAAAATTCATATTCAGATTAAAAAAAAATAAAACCCAAAAAGTGTTCCATGGTACAACAGTCTCCCCTACAATAAACAAAGAAATGACGTCATTCTTAATTAAGGCTTGCAAAAAAATTCGATCATTAATTACTCGAAAAGTTATTAACGGATGGAGCTGAAATTGTTTTTGTAACTTCATAGTACAAATCGCAGTCCCTCTAAGAAATTTCATGATGATAGTCGCCCTACTTTCCGAAGTAAAAAAATAGTGAAAAAAGCACTTTTTCTCAGCTTCAGCAGTCATTTGCAAGTTAACAATAGCACTTGGAGACTTCGGGTTGGGCTTAAAATTTTGGAAATTCAATAGACTACAACTTGTTAAATTCATATGTTATATAAAATATGCCAACGAACGGAGATATAAGCGAAAATGTGAAAAACATACGTTTTTTTTTGCACAAATTGTTAATTTTAATAGCTGACTGTTGCAGCTCGACGGACCCCGCGCATTGTGTTCTACGCAAAAAAATAGGACAGTGTTTGAAGAACGCTTTTTTGATTTTAGCTCCTGCCTACTGGACTATGCTAGATCGAGATGCTATCGTCTCATTGTTTTACGGACGGGATGGATATTCGGCCGCAGAGGTCGCAGGGAGCATGTGGTTTTATCCGGAATGGCCCCGGCATTAAGACGTTAAAATGGCTGTCGTAGGTGTAATAATCGACATCGGTCTATTGTCTCTCGTATTCGTTCGATCCTAATCGGTGTCTTATGGCGATTCGAATTTGGAAAACGTCGAGTCGAACGTCGTACGTAATATTTCACCGAAGTATTACATCTTTCTCATTTTGTATTGTCTTTAAATCTAATTTGGTGAAGAGAAAGTTCGAAGACGTAATCATGGTGGTATGCGTTTTCTTTCTTAAAATTGAACTAGGCGTAGAAATTAGAGATATAAAAAAATATAAATTTTTAGGTAATTTTCAAAGAGCTGTAACTTGGAGAAAATGGTCGTAAAAAGAAAAGCGAATTGAAGCTACAAGTTTCTGGTTTTGGATCTTGGTTTCAAATTTTTAGTCAGCAGTTTCTGAGTAATCGTAAGAAAACCATAAAAATGGTTTTTATTGAAATTTTTATTTGTTTTTGAAAAGCGGTCTACGGACTTCAGTAATTTTTTTCGATAATCTCATCATAAAGCTCTTTAGAATAGTGATTTCTCTTTAACTTGACATTTGAGGTTGGATTCGAATTCAGCGTCGAAAAATACATAGGGGTACTAAGGTCAATATCCAGGATCATGATTTTTTTGTGTAGCTGTGTATTAGGGAAATAATTAATGTACAGAAAATTAGTAGTAAAAAAGTAGGGTTTTCAAAAGTTACAAAGTATCCTTTATAAGTTGTAGTGATTGGTTTTTGCTAAAACATTTTTTTCGAAGCGAAATTGTTGATTGAAAAAAAAAAGTAAAAAAGTGCACAATTAGGGATATTTGCATAATTTAGCATAACTTTTGCAAATAATGGATAGACTAAGGATATTAACTGTAACTTTTCAACCTCAAAGTATCCCAAAGAAATCCCGAAAGTTTCAAGCGCTGTGATTTTTTTTTCATAGTACTCGGAATAGTGAAAATTTTTCTTTTGTGCTAAAAAACAATGTAGGATCGATTGTTCTCTTTTTATTCATTGTTTTAAGTTAAAAAGCTTCAAAAACCAGAAACTTGGTGCTCCAGCACTTTAGAGACATTACAGCTGTTTGTAAATTGGCCAAAGCAGAACAATAAAAAAATATAGTGTATAACGTATAACAGAAGTTGGTCTTCTCTTTTGGGGTGGGACCGATTGTCCTCATTTCAGTAAGTTATAACAACCACACAAAGTCCATTTAGAGCGATCGCACAATAACATGAGGTCAGAAGAGCGTTGTTTCCATTTTTTTTTGCGGTTTTTGGTCAAATAAAACCAAAACCAAACCTCGACACCAAATCCGAAAATCCGATTTTATGTCGATCTGCAAGTTAAGCGGTTATACTACCCAAGCGCACTGAAAAATGCTTTTTTTTTAGGATTTTTTTTCGATACTTATGTAATGGATCAAAATGAACATTTTGACACTTGATTCTATGGGTATTATTGTATACAAAAGTATTTTTTACTTTCATTTAAGTTACAAAATGGCGTCGTAGCTCCAGGTAACATGAAACAAAATGTTCCTGGAGGAGAAAATCGGCGTACACTATGGCAGTCTTGTTACACCACAAAATTTAAAGATTTTCTAAGTGGTGTATTCTAAAAAAAAATTTTTTTCTTAATCTACATTAGTTTTTCTTTGGAAGTACCTAAGATATTTTATTTTTTTGAAAATTCACAAATTGACATCACTTAATTTTTTTTGTTAAATTATGACAGCAGTTCGATTATTTAATAGCCACACCTCGTACACAGTGCAAAAGGGGGGAAACATGACGCTTTTCAATTTTCAAAAAGTCGATTTTTTGTTTTTATTTCGAAATTACAATATATTGAGAGAATAGTAGAGTTATCACACATATTCGAGAGCGCCAGGGCTCTATCTCATACCACAAACCGTAAACCAGCGAGTCAGGTAACCGGAGCGCTTGGGGTGGAGTAACATTTCTTTCATAATATATTTTGTGAAGAAAACAAACTCTTCGAGGAGGCTGAAGGTTTATTATATGCACCTGGAATCGGTGATTGATCAGTAAGTCACTAAAACTAATAGTTTTAATATATTGGAACTTTGAACGCGATTATATCGGAACTGTATTTTCAAAAACTGCTCGTGGTGTAACTCAAAAAGTTATTGATCGATTTGGCTGAAATTTGGAGAGCTTTTTGTTTATACAATTATCGGAAGGATGTACCTAAAGTTTTAAAGATATCGCGTAGTTATATTACTTTTCTGGGATAAAAATTGTCGAAAAATAGTCGAAATTTTGAACATTTAATCAAACAGCCTACTTAATTTCTAGTTTTATACTTTTTTTTTTATAATTTAATAGGTTTATATTTCCCCTGTACATATCGGTAACTGAAAACAAATTTGTTTTTTGGTTTCCGATCAATAGAAACATTATGACAAATGCAGCACTTTTCGATGTCACTCCAAAGACGCCTGAAGGAATACATTTTGTTAAAAAAAAAAAAAATGTTCTCTTCAAATTTTAAAATGGTTTTTCGGCATTTTCGGGCGTCCAAAGGGCGTCCCCACTTAAATACTTTAAATTTCATATTTATCCAATCCCCATATTATCCCATTACATAAACATTCTTCGAATAACCTAATTCCATACCATCGAATATCTTCATTACAGATACACATATTTACCGAAATCCATTAGGAAGAGGCACAATCCAAATCCGTCAGATAAACACAATATATACACACCAAATATGTTAATTATTATAACTAACAGCTTCGGTTGCTGAGATAAATTCACATTTCTATTTCTCCGCCGCCATATCGAGGATCGACGTTTCAAGTTAATTAGGCTAGGGTGTCTAATGTCCTGATCGCACTCTAATAATTTTCCGAGGTAATCGATACTTTTTATTCAAACTCCGATCATCCGCTCACAAATTTACCGGTACCTGCATCGAAAAAAGCCGGTAAGATATTGTTATTGCGCATATTTTAACACTAATCGCCGTATAATTAATTTTAAGATAAATCGCTCCTCTGTTGTCCTGTTCTGAGTCAGTCATTCGTGTTAATAACCCTAATTAGTGGAGGGTGTTATCGTTTATATCGTAATCGATACTTTTCCGTGGAATTTCAATAACTCTATACGGCCCTCTGGGTAGCATAAAAATAATTTCGTAATCTTAGCACCGTAAGTTTCTAGCTTAAGTCACTTTATTGCTGTTATCCTATGCTGCTGTAGAGTATTAACTGATTAGGAACGGGTTAAAGGAAAACAAACTTGTATTCGGTAATTAAGGCAGGCTAGAGTCATGTGATTCTATTAATAAAGTTGTATAAAAAATATTCCTTCCGGGCATTGCTGTGATTGTCGGGACTCGATGTGATTTTTTGTTAATTATCCTGTCAACTTCTTCAGAAGTTAAGAGAATACTAACAAAGAACCATCGATAGTCACTACACGGAATTAAATTGAGTAGACTGTGCCAATTTTTGACACTTTTGTGGGATAACTCAGTGGCTTTTAAAGATAGAGAGTCGCTGTTTGCACATACCTAGCCTTCTTTTTTTTTTTGTGAAATGAAAGTTGCAGTAAACAGAATTTTCATAGCCGTTTTACTTTTTGAGATACAGTGTGAAACAGAAAATTTGCACTTTTCAGACACACCCTTCTGACTCACTCTTCTTTTATCTTATTGGAAATGTAAAAAGCGGACTACCATACGTTTTTTTATGTAGAATCCGGTGGCATAGTCAGTTCTTTTCTTCCATAGTCGGTTTTGCTCATCAGCAAAAATATGTTTTTTTAATCGTTACCAATTACATAGCAAATTTTTCGCCTTCAATGTACTCCCCTTGGCGATCTGCTGAAAGCTGCTGCTTCTGTCAATTGGTTCAGAACCTCCGTCGCTTTTGCTTTAACCGCTTCCACAATTTCGAATCTTGTCCTCTTCAGTGTCACCGTGTCTAACAAGCCTGTATCAGTGTCAATGTTGTTTAGAATGTCAGCGCAAATGTTCATTCTTGATTCCCGGGAGTGAGGAGTTTTAGCACCCTTTTTGCGCAAACTTTGCGCATGTTGAATGATTCATACAAAATCTGGCGAACACATTCTTTGTTGATTCTTGTTATTTCAGCAAGCCCTCGGACGCTTGGACGACGATCTTCGCGGATTAATTTACCAACTTTTTCAATGTTTTCGTCCATTTTTGATATTGAGGGCCGTCCGGGGCGCGGACGTTTTCGGTCTTCGGTCGTTTCACGTCCCTCTTTAAACCGTTCAAACCACTCAAAACTTGTGAGCGGGATAAACATTCATTCCCGTACACTTCTTTTAACATTGCATAAGCTTCTGTATAAGTTTTCCCCCAGTTTAACAAGAAACTTAACACGTTTAAGTTTTGTGGCTCCATCTGAACATTTAATTAACATTTTTCGACGCGTTACCGCTGAGTAGACTAATTCCAACGACTGCACAGTCAAAAGTCAACTTTTTGACAATCATCCAGAAGCGGAATTTTGAATCTGTATTAATTGAACACTCAATTGATATTTTAGTGTTTATTTATTTAATCCATCAAAACTACCCTAATATCTAGGATTTTTTTATCCAGAATAACTCTTTTGATAGGTAGATGCTTTGAAGGCTTCCCTTTAATATTGGCCCAGAGAATTTGAAAAGGATTTACTGTTTTCGGAGATATTCACGTTTTTTTTTCTTTTGAAAACAATGCAATTTTACCTTTTTACCGCTCTTCACACAATCAACATACCACCTGTAACTTGGGCTTATTCGACTCAGAATTTCAGAAGCTAAAATTCTATCAGAAGCAAAAAAAAAAACAATACTGTAGTACAAAAAGTGTGTGTACAATTAGCTGCTGACTGTACATAAACAACTTCGGTGTTCATGCTTTATATCCAAACTAGCGATCCGCCCCGGCTTCGCCCGGTTTACGACATCACATTAGAAACCTCTAAAATTATCAGTTTCTCTACTATATTATGCATATATTATACATATAAACCTTCCTCTTGAATCACTCTATCTATTAAAAAAAAACCCCGCATCAAAACCGTTGCGTAGTTTTAAAGATCTAAGCATACATATGTAGGTAGGGACAGACAGCGGGAAGCGACTTTGTTTTATACTATGTTATGATAAGAAGCGTATGTTTCAATTATAGAATCAAGCAGATTACATCAAAATGTTTCCTGTAAAGCTCCTTGATTTAAAAATATGATCTTTTTTTAAAAAAAAAATGCGTTTTTATGAGTAATATCCTGTAAAATACACATACGAGATATTGTTATTTTATTACAGTCAATCATTTAATAATAATCAGGTATTATCCGGTTAAAAATCCTGGAAAAAATGTAATCCGTAATTTTGCGGCTCAATAGCAGCTGTTTAAACAATAAAGTTTTGAAGGCCGGGAGCTTTGGAAAGTGGACATAATACCAATAATTAATATGACTCACGGCTTATCCAATGCATTTAATAATCGACGTCATTTTTCTATATGAACTTATATGGTACCTGCTTTTGCGATAAAAAATTATTAAAGCGATGTTTTGTTGTTTTTACTAGTTTATAACCAAATGATTTATTTTATTACCGTGGTATAATTAGTTAATGACATAATAAACTCGTGTATACAAATATAAAAAAATATGCAGAAGCTATATGGTGTAATAAATCTTGCCGCCGCAGATAGTAAATTTAACGATTCAATAAAACTATATACTTTTTATGGCCATGGTCTGTATATTGATTTTATTTTATATTTATTTCCTCAGAGAAGTACGATATTTTTATTAATTGGAAAAACATTACGAACCTTATTCTTTTTTTTTGACAATAAAGATTAAGGTATATACAAAATAAATTACATCATATTGACGAGTTTTTACGTAGTTTATAGTAAATTGTATCATATTTTATACCGTGCGTTCAAAAAAGTCAAAAACGGCCACGGTAACGAGAACGTAGTGCATAACTCAATTGTTACTTTATTTCATATTGTTAACTATGAAGTTATTCATAGATTATACTTGTAGTCTAGTAAATGCGTGTTTAAAACTGCCGATTTCGTAATAAAATTGCGACAAAATTTTTTTCTCGACGGTCTTATAATATAAGACCATATTATCAGTTTTTGGGGCTGCTGAATCCGAATTTATAGTTTGCTGCCTTGTAGGAGGTCGGCTTCGGAGCCAAAAACGCAAAAATCAGGAGTTTCAGCACTTTTTTTAGTTTTTTGCTTATATCTCAAAAACTGTACGTTTTTTGAAGATGAGCGTTCCAGTAAATAAAATTTACCTACAAAATGCACTGGTCATCTTTAATTTTCTGACAAGCGGTAACGGCGCTAGAGCTCAGTGAAAACCAGTGATTTTTTGTATATTTTCACAAAAACGTCAAAAACACCAACTTCCATCCCCTGCAAGCCGAGAAATATATGTTAATAAACCCTCATATCTTGCTGAAAAATTAAGATTTTTTGCCTTTTTGGCTATGAAGCCGACCTCCTACAAGGCAGCAAACTATAAATTCGGATTCAGCAGCCCCAAAAACATAAGACCGTCGAGAAAAAAACTTCCGCAATTTTTGTTTTTGGCAAACCATTTGATTGCGCTATTGATTATCTTTCAAATTCAATGTTGTAAAGGTTCAAATACTATAATAGAAGATGTTTGTTAATATTCCTGCAAATTGAGAGAACAAGCAAGTTTTCGATAAAATTTTATTTACAAAAACAAGTCAAAACATTTGCTGAATACAAGGTATATAAATTAATAATGAGACTGATCTTTTTTAATTTTTTTTTTTCTAATAGAATTACAATTCAGTACTGTCCCCTTCAAAATAACTTCGTTGGAAAGCCACACAGCGCTGGAGACGGTTCTTCCGTTCCTCATAGCAGTGCTGAAACTCATATACTGGAATGGTCTTCAGCTGGTTGGTTACAGCCGGTTGAATATTTTCTGTGGTCCTAAAATGATGTCCCTTGAGGTGATTTTTTCAATCTCATGAAGAGAAAAAAGTCGCAAGGACTCAAGTCAGGGGAATAAGGAGGCTGAGGAGCCACAGGAATGTTTTTTATTGGCTAAAAACTCGTTTACTGAAATGGCTGTGTGACAAGGCGCATTGTCGTGATGCAACATCCAGCTGATGTTGATGTTTGGTCTCACACAACCTCTCTGTAAAAGTGTTGATTTACTGTTTAGCCTGGAGGCACAAACTCTTTGTGGACAATTCCCTGGCTATCAAAAAAGCTAATCAGCATGCATTTGATCTTCGACTTGCTCATTCTTACTTTTTTGGGTCTTGGAGAGCTTGAAGCGTGCCATTCCATGCTTTGGCGCTTGGTTTCCGGGTCGTACTCAAACACCCAAGTCTCATCACCAGTAAAGACATGTTCCATAAAATGGAGATCATTTTCAATCGATTTTACAATGTCAAGATACATTTCTTTCCTGATGTACTTTTGTTCCTTCGACAGGTTTTTTGGAACCATTTTTGCGCAGATTTTCTCATCCTCATTTCGTTAGTCAAAATCTGATGAACAGAGTGTGATCCAAATTGAACTCTTCCCTGATCATTCTCGTCGTCAACCGATGATCTGAACGCACAAGATCCCTATTGTGTCGACATTTTTATCGGTTCTTGAAGATGAAGGCCTTACGCTGCGTGGTTTATCCTCAGTCGACTCTCTTCCCTCTGAGAATGCCTTAAACCACCGAAAAATCGGGGCTCTTGAAAAACGCTGTCTCCGTAGGCGTGTTGAAGTATTGCAAAGTGTGCGTTGCGCTGTGTCCAAGTCTGTGGCAAAACCTGATAGCATACCGTTGCTCAAAATTAAATGTCACTCATTGTGCATTACATGTTAACCTACCGCCCTTCAAGTCCCGTCTCCGCAGTGTTGGTAGATCGGGCGCTACGTTGCCAGTGTCATTATTTAATTTACACACCTCGTATGTCCACCACCTTGGTTCAAACAAATGTGACATTTATTTCTGCTCGAATTTAAAACATTGTGTAAGATATTTTTAACCATACAGGGTGCTCCATTTCACGTAATCATTATACAACTTGGTTATTTTAAATGGAACATCCTATATAATTATACATTTGTAGATGCTTTACTAAATTTTAGATAGACTTTATTAACTATACATGGCACCTAAAATTTGGGAGATATTCAACTGTTTTTGAAAAATATCACTATGTCGACACTAAATATTTCTAAATAGCATCTAAACCAAAAAAGTTAGAGGCATGCAGTTTGGAAAATTCGATTAGTCATTAATTACTTTTTGACGACTACAGGATATGGAGCACTCTGTATGATTAGTTATACTCGTATTTTACAAATATGCGCCACATCATTTTTGGCGACTTTTACTTGAAACATTTTTATTCTTAAATTTACAATAACACGGTTATGGAAGAAACCGCCTCAGGTGGAACAGTCTACATAATAAGTCCGTGTAGGTATATCATCAGAAATATTAACAAACAAACCTTGGCAAGAGATATCCAATTGTAGATATCAGTTTCAAAGAATACCTAATTAGGATTATTTCTGCTCGCAACAGACTCTTGTACGCATGAAAAACATTCGCTTGGCACGCAGTTTAATGGCTTGCTGTGTATTTTTTTACAGAATTTACTTCCTTCGTACGACGAAGCCACTAGGAACGAACGGGGCAACGGAGTGACAGTTAACAGATTGCACAGACCTCATTGGCCAAATTTGGCAGGCAGGAGAGCTAGAAATTCGCCGAACCCAGACATGGTGCATGTCACACGTCACGGTTCTTTGTAAGTGTTTTTCAATTACTTTATTTCTAAGTAATCGCGGATGTCGCCGAGCCGAAGGCGGTATTGCGAATTGTTATGGCGGAGTTTTCCACCGGAAATGTTTATCTAGTTTAGAATCCAGCTGAATTTGTTGTGTGTATTTTTACTGATACAACCACAATATCTTGATATTGAGGTTCCAAACAAAATATCAAAAGTCCTCGTCCATCCGAGTGCCGCTGATAATTTTACGCGAGGTCAAAGGTTATCAAAAACTAGTTTTCGTCAATATCTCGTTAACGATCACTTTTACAGAAAAAATATTTATTGTCAAATTTGTATATCAGGGAATTTCCTCAAAACGAAACAAGATCAGGGAACAAAAAAAATATATTGACTTTTGTTCATAACAGCAACTGTTTCTAAGATAATCCTCTTATAACTCTATTTACAGAGTTATGACCTTTATGTACGAGGTGTGTAAATTAAGTAATGAGACTGACTTTTTTATTTTATTTTTTTATTAGAATAGAATTACAATTCACTATTGTCTTCTTCAAAATAACTTCCTTGGGAAGCCACACAGTGGTGGAGATAGTTTTTCCATTCTTCATAGCAGTGCTGGAACTCATATACTGGAATAACCTTCAGCTGGTCGGTTACAGCCATTTGAGTTTTCTATGGTCCCAAAATGACGTTCCTTGAGGTGATTTTTCAATCTCGGGAAGAGAAAAAAGTCACAAGGACTCATGTCAGGCGAATACGGAGGCTGAGGAACCACATGAATGTTTTTACGGGCTAAACACTCGTTTACTGAAATGGCTGTGTGACAAGGCGCGTTGTCGTCATGCAACATCCAGTAGTTCTTCTCACACGCATGACCCTTTTTCGAAAAGGGTCTACTAACCAAAAAAAAACTACGAACTAAAAAAATCATGAATTTATTAAAATAAATAAAAAAAAATTGCTGTTTAAACCAAAAAGAATCGATTTTTTTGTGGAACATTTTCGTGTATTTTTGTTAATAACTTTTTTTGGCAATAATTTTTACTGATTTTTTTTAGTTCAAATAGAAGGTAATTAAATAAGCTTTAATCAATAAAAAAAAGTCGATCCGGCCAGTAGTTTTTGAGTAATCGTACACGCCAATTTAAAAAACATCGAGAAAAACTCGTTTAAAGTTTTCGTACATGAAAAATAGTCGATCAAATTTTGTTATCGTTTATTTACCTTAAATTTTTGGTCAATCTGCTATCCCTGCTCCATAAGAAAGTCCCTCCTCTTCTTCAAACAGTTCATTCCTTTGTAATTGTTTCGGCTTGATTCGGCTTGATTGAACACGCGCACTATATATTATATTTCGACTATTTACAGTTCGAATTCGGACTTAAAAACTTTGGGAGCATATTCTACCGATGATATATTTTCAATTTAAGCAAAAAAATCGATTTTTTTGACACAAGTTTTATACCACTTTTAAGATTTAAAATGGTGTAGTTCAACACGATGAACAAGATAGCGCCACTAACTCTATTTCGAAAAATTATGGATAATGTGAGTTTTGCATCTGGACCCCTCATTTGTATAATTTAAGCGTCCCGGCATGATTATTAATAATAATTTTCAAACGGTAAGTGACAGTTGTGTAGACAAACATAGCAATCGAATGTTTTCAACATGGCCATTTTCGTCATCATGGCCAAGTAAGAGTAGCTGCACTTAAAATCCGCAGCAAAATCGCCATATAAAAATTTAAATTGGCAATATTTTTAAAACTAGAAATTTTAGAATACATAACTTTATACATAATCGATGGATGCAGTTCCTGGAGGACCACCCTGTATAATAAATAGAGTCTGAAGGTGAATAATGAATAATTGAGATTAATATCTGTTTGAACCAAAAATTAATGAATAATTTCATACTTTATTATGAACCATTAACGGGATATTCACCAAAAAAAAGTTTTTCATGACCTTTGGCAATTTTTCTCCGGAAATTCCAAGTACACTGTCTAATTTCACTGGTCCATTGTGGATTTTCTAATTTTTCCTGTCACGTAAAGCCTTCAACGCTCTCGTTTCGTTAAAAACCAAAACGGTTTGATATACTTTGCTAATGTGGCGCCACATCATTCATTACAACACTATCGCTTCGGCCCGCGTTTGGACAGTCTCTACGCTTTGATTTTAGGACAAGTTCTCGGTGACTTAATAATTATTGTGCATGTTATAACGAGCACCTGTTTGTTTATTTTACTCGTGTTGATAGGCGGCGAGATTTCTCGTGACATAAAACCCAAAGCGATCTGAAAGATACGCATATTATGCGTTACCGCTCGATATGAAACGATAAGTAGTCTACATAGAGGAATACGTAATGAGGTCTCACTGGCTGTCGCCGTGATAGGTATTAATATTGGTAATATATTACGATATCTAATAATGCGTTAGATTTATTAGATTTGATATGTTATGAAATAATATTCATTTTTAATCCATTGATGGTATAAATAGTTGTGTCAATAGACGGCAGGTTTAACCCATATTTTTCATCAAAGACGTTTCGTTGGCGTGGCCTTAACCCGTTAATGCCCAAGAGAACGTAATTTTTAGCTCTTTTTCGAGCTCTGTCTTCAATAGTGAAAAGGAAGAATATTCCCAACAAACCCATGTGTACCTCAGTATTCTTAGGTGTGCTTTTCGGGATAGAATTTTCCTTTCTGGTTCTCAAAAAAAATATGGCGGCTTTAAAATTGAAAAGGACATTTTATTTCATCATATTTTTTCGAGCCAATAGAGAATTATAATTAGATTCCCATTGTGATCGGTGGTGATCTAGATAGTTGAAATAAGATAAGATTTTTTTTCCGTACCCCCGAGTCAACCTAACCTCTCTAAAATGACGAAATAACGTGAAATTTTGTGAAATACGGATTTTTTCTTGGATTTCTTCGGGCGGATCAAATAATATCGAACTATATTCCATTCGATACGGAATTTTATGTTGAAATGAATATACCTGAATGTGTTTTATCAATATCAATATTCACAATAACGATGAATCCAATATGGGGGTCAGGAGGTCCACAAGATAGCACGTTCTAACCCTCCAAGAGCTTCGAGGCAACTAATCCAGGTATCACTGGAAAGCTAAAGGTAACTTTCATTGGTTCCAAGGTAAAGGTCATTGGTTCCAAGATGCCTATACTCAAAATCCCCAAAAAGTGAATGTTTGGGCAGGCTGAAAGTGAATGTTGGCGTATTAAATGACGTATTGTTGGACCATTCATTCAACTTCATAGATGGAAATTTAACATCAAAAATATTTATGTCGATAAGAAATCACATTATTCCATCTTGCAGACTGTTGTTTCCGGGAGAAAATAATGTTATGAACCAAAAACTATATTTCCAACAGGTTGGGGTACCATCACATTTTGTGGCAAATATCAGGTAGTATTCAAATTTCCACAGCACAATTTCTAGGACGCTGAATAGGCAGAAGAGGTACAATTGAATGGCCAGCGCGCTCTCCGGATCTAAATCTCTTAGATTTTTTTCAGTGGGGCATCTAAAATGTAAAGTAAATGTCAATCGATAATATAACATTGAAGACTTGAAACAGAAAATTTCAAATGAAATTCGTGCCATTCCTGAAGACTTCCTAGTAAGTGTTATTGAAGAGTTTCGGAACCGGCTTGGACATTACTTAAATGGAGGCCACCTTCAACACCTCATTAGCTAACTATTGTTTTGTTATTAAAAAAAAACATTTTCAAACATAAATAATTAAGTAAGTAAGCAATTACATACTTTTATAAAAATTAACTTAACGTGAACTTTTTGAAAACTTTCTCTCCTGATAGCCCAATATACGTAGGTGTTATACGATTTGGTAGATCTACTGATTTCAGATAACCCCATAAGAAGTCATTGGGAGTGAGATCAGGGGATGTTGTAGGCCATTCTATCGGTCCTCTTCTCCCAACCTTTTTTCAAGGGAATGTGACATTCAACCAATCCCGTACAGGTACAGGTTCAACGTAGTGCACCGTCTTGTTGAAAGTAGGTCTTCCTGGAGGAAGAGATTACCGTGTTGATCAATTTGATATTCTAGTTTTTCTGATTGAGGTAGTTGGATCTGCCACAAAATATCCGAGCACTTTAATTTGGGCTACCTCGTCTAAAACTCTAGGTCTCTTGCGTCTGGTATTGCCCACAGAACCAGTTGCCCTAAACTTTTGCAAAAGTTGTGGAACATAAACATGCGAAACATTCTATCTGGATGCCTCTCGTCAAATGTTTGACCTGTTCTTCGCCTACATTTGTTTCAGGCACCGTAAATTAAAATTATTTCAATTTGTTCTTCCAAGGAATAATTGCGCAGACTGTCAAAAACAACACTAGAACACTAGAAGACTGTCAAAAACAGCTGCAAGAACACAAGAACACTATCAGTTTATTTTTTTGGAATAATCAGAAGGTAAACATTTATTTACCTTTAGAAGATATTTATCTTCTAAAAAAATCCTTTTGTTAACTGTTGTTTCATTTAGGATTTTAAAGTTGGGGTTGATAGGGGTTGAATACATCAATATGACTTGAGTACTATAAAAAGTTTTCCCCGAAAACAAAAATTCGAATTCTAAAATAGTTTGCGGTTCTCAAATTATAGGGGGTGTTAGGTTTTCAAATGAACACAGTGTAGTGGTAATAATGATTAACTTGAAATGCGCAAATATTTGTAGCAAATACGCGCGCGTACTCAGATTAAATTATGCCCCGATGTTTGTAAATTATCGGGTAAGAATGCGGAGCACCCAATAATTTTGTTTCTTCGCATGCAGGCATTTAACTCGTGGCTTCTTCTGCATTAATGTGTTCGGTATCTGCCAAAAGAAAGCTCGTGTTCGTTTTTTAACCAATTTCCTGGCGATAATCAATGAAAGGCAGAGAGAGAGTGACGATGTGGTCGAATATTTAGAATGTTTACTTTTATTTTTTTCCTCCGAAGAATTTATTCAGCAACGCGATTAACAGAGTGTGGAAATGTGTCGGATCGACTAGCGCGACTTGAAATAACGAGAAGATCGGGATTCCTTGCTGAACATTCGAGGAAGCAGAAGCTAAATGGCCCGTTCATTGAAATATATCTATTTTTGAGTCTGATTGGAGCAGTTGTATGAATAAATGTCTATGTGAAAATTATTTTTATTACTATACGCTATAAACACAAATCTGTAAAAGTAGTAAAAGTATAGTATTTTACGTTGGTTTTTTGTTACCATTATACAGTTACCTTCATAAAGTCCGCGTCGTATAGGAGAAATTGACATTTTTTTGACATAGATACAACACTAGTAGAGAAGATTACATCCGTCAATTTTCACCCTCCAAATTTCATTAGTCTAAGTATAATCGTTCAAGAGATACGAGGGGGGAGCGGAATTTCGACCAGCACTGGACATTAATTAGAAATTAATTTCTTCAGTACTAAATTAATCTACGAAGTTAGAATTATAGTAAACTAAAATTTCGTCGATATTAGCACTTTCAACGTCAAAGCATCAAACATAACAGAATTAGAAGTGTTAATTTATTTTTTTCGTATTAAAATACGTATTTTCATCGACATTTTGCAATAAATAACATCGCCACACAAAAAAAGTTGTCTGAAATGTACATGCGATATATGGCTTCCGAAGTATTTTTCCCGGTGAACACAAATCCGGTATCAGAATTGTACCATGTGCTGAAGACTTTCATTTTTCTCTTCGATTCAATGAGGAACAACAATTTGATGTACTACTAAAGATAAAGAAAAAAGCACATAAACCAACTAGACAGCTTGCCGCACATAATGATATACAAACATTTCCGATTCTGCAACTTTTAAATATCATCCTTTTGAAGTTCAGTTGGTTCCGGTGGGGGGGGTTTTTTGTGGGTGGGGGTTCGGACTTAAACGAGGATGACCCTGACCGAAGAAAAGCAGATAAACAGTTTTTAACCAACATGTTTTTTTCGGATGAGTTCACATTTTTTTTAAACGGTTATCAAACAAAACTCAATATTGGAGCAAATAAGAAAATTTTTCGCACAGAATTTTCTCAAAAAGTAAACGTGTGTGCTTAATTAATACTCAAATTATTGGCCCTTAGTTTTTTGAAGGCACAGATGAGATGAAGGCGATATTTATCTAGATTTTTTTGACGAACTTTTTAGTAGAAACTTTAGTAGTAGTTTAATATTTCTTAAATATCAAGAAAAAGTAAGTGAATCATCGATGTAGACAAAGTATTCGGTGTTGAAATTAACCACAAAGATTACAAAATAAATTTACAAAAGGGCGGAGCCAGAGGGGGTGTGTGGGGGGTCGGAATAGGTGTGGCCTGAAGGGGTGCTTGAGATGTCAAGGATGAAAGGTAGTTGTGGCACCCCAACCAATTTATTAGGCAGCATTAGGCAATGGATTCGCCCAACAGAGGTCAAACCACGCAAAACCCCGCGTAAATGCAAAGGCGTGGCTTAGGGGGTCTGGAAATGGGTTGAAGAGATGGGACAGCGGCCAAATACACAGAACTTATTGAGGAGGTCTTAATGTGTGCCGGGATAGAGTTTTTACCCTACAGCATCCTTCTTTCTCTGAAATTGCCGTCAAAATCTTGTGAACCCCATATTTTGACATGGGGTTGGTTTTTGGGGTGTGGACGGTGAACCGTTTAAGTCACAGCGTAGCGACTTCGGGAATTAAAACGAACCCTATGGGCTACCGAAAATTAAAAACCGCAAGTCTATCTCGAATAGAACGCAAATGGAGCTAATTTAAAAATTGTTACACTAATTTTGACGAGCAGTTTGTGTAGTGATATCCCCTAATGAATTAAAGTGACTTTATTCCGGTAGTAAAATAAAGCAACTTTATTTCACTAGCAGAGTAAAGTTGCTTTGAGGGGTAACACCACTCTTTAGCGGTCGAAAAAAAGGACCAATTTTGATAATTTATTGTGGGAGAATGAGAAGAGAATAGGATTTCTTTTTGAAGGGTTAATTAAACATGTATTGAACTATAAAAAAATTTCTATTGCTATTTTCATACAAAATGGCGGCAATACAGAGTATTTTTAAAAACACCTTTATTAAAAAGCCCTGCATGGACGGAAAAATTTCTCGAAAAGTTTTAGACCTGGAACAAAAAAAAAAACAATTTTTTTTTAATTCACATATGGGCTAAAGAAGTACGTAGGGTATTTTTTAAATTGATTTTTTGTAGAAACTGTGCACTAACGAAAGAAATCGATGTTCGCCCAAAAAATTCAGCAGTAAATTGTTTATATATAAAAAAATACATTCTATCAAAAAACGGCTGCGTACTGTTATGGAAAATATAATTGATAAGCTACTGTTAAAATTTCAAATCGATCGATGGAACGGTCTTTGAGCAATGTGTCCGCCCAGTTCGAAAAAGTCATTTTGAGATAATGATGTTTAAAGTTGTAGAGTGGTGTTACCCCACTGGATAGAACGGTGTTACACTACTCGATAGAATATCTCTTTACTAGTGATGGGAATCGAAAGCAAAAGTATCGATACTCGGTATTGCAAGTATTTTGAATTTTTCGATACCCAGGTATCGATACATCTATCAAAATTAATCGATATATTGATAATCAAATTAGGCCAGTCAATAGAGCTTTTTGACATGACACGATTGATACCTGAAATCCGACTACGGTATACTTTTAAGTTCAGTCCTTAGATGAAAACGTATATGAATTGGACTAGGAAATAGTTGCACTTTTTTTTTTAATAACAAATTAATGAAAAAAATGGAGTTTTTTCAGTTTTTTGCTTATAGAAGAAAAGCTATTGGAGCAATCACATCGCATCCAATAGGACAACTATTTGACAGCCGAGCGAGATAGTGGTGGCGGGGGAGCGAGGGGAAGCGGCGGCATCGACCAGCAAATTTCGCGCTGTGTTCAGAGGCGTTTTACACCAATTTAATGGCATTTAAATGAAACAAAGTAAATGGACGAATTGTAGTTTATACTCTGTAGTTTCCAAATCCGTCGAGAAAATGTTATTTAATCTATCGCTCGACGTGTTATGGAATATTCAAAATACGATGTAAAAAACTTTATTCGACTATTGTGCAAAAACTATTCATCGGACATAATCCAGTTTTTGCACACTCATTGTTCGTCATATTACCTACATTTTCCCACACGATTGACTCTTCTAATGCAAAAATACTCGAATTACGAATTTATTAAGAAAAGGTAATTTTTTGCGTTTTTTCCGAGTTTTCTCAGCGAAAAATGTACCGATCGACTTGATTTTTTTTTTCATTTTAAAGGTTTTTGAATTCTCTACAACTTTGGATGCGATGTGATTGCTTCAATAGCTTTTCTTCTATAAGCAAAAAAACTGAAAAAACTTTTTTCACTAATTTGTTATTAAAAAAAAAGTGCAACTATTTCCTAGTCCAATTCATATACGTTTTCATCTAAGGACTGAACTTAAAAGTATCCCGTAGTCGGATTTCAGGTATCAATCGTGTTATAAACTCACCCCTTTTCGAGCTCTATTGACTGGCGTAAATGAATAATTTTCCAAAATTTGAACATTTAGAATAATTTAATATGAATATAAAGTTAAAAAATTATTTGATGAGCAGGAAAATAATCCAAAGTTTAACGAACAATTTGTTTTTATTTTTTTATTATTTATTAAAAAGGATAAAAGAACTGCTCTGGAATAAACATTCTGAAATAAATTAAAACTTCAAATTTCTCTCAACATCAAGCGATATCAACAAAAATAAAAATAGTCATTTCTTTGGTTTTGATCAATAACATAAATTTAAAAAAACATTTCGATTAATCATACACATAAAGAAAAGAAAAGTAGTGTTTACTTTGCTTTTTTATGTGTACGATTAAGCGAAATGTTTTTTTATAGAAAGAATGGTAAACTGACTCTCGAAAAAAGATTGTTTTCATTCAATTTTTTACTGTTTTAATGGTAAAATTGAATGAAAACTCTCTCCATCGTCATTTTACTATTACATACTATATATTAATGCTTACATATCTTTTTTCCGTGCATCACAAATATTGTCCCTAATAATAAGCGTTTTCTCATTTTGCTAAAAATGGAACAATTTTTTTATAAACAAGTTTTTCTAACAGTTTTTCAAAAACTAACACACATATAAAGTTATGATTACAGTTTTTTGGAAACGTATTTCACTCATTTTGAGTGAAAATTCCAAATTTCTTCAGAGACCGTTGCTAAAAAAATGCTCCGAGAAAGGTGCTCAGGAGTAAGACGATTCCCTTCATCATGCATAATTCAGTGAGAAGAGCCTTTTGGATGGTACAGAGGTACCGACAGTGGAAAGAAACATTCGCTCTTCGGAGATACCATTTTTATTTCTGTTTCATTTTAAAGAATGACGGTTAATTATAAAATATACATTTGCATATTGAAATGCGGTAAAAAATTTCCGATACTTATTCGCAACGAAAATATCGAAATTTTAGAATATCGCTCTAGAGAATGATCGATGACAAAAACTCGATGTATTACAAACGAAGTCTGGATACTTCGATATATCGGATCGGTATCGCCCATCCCTACTCTTTACATATTCCAAATCAAAGTAAATAAAGCTACTTTTGCAACACCTTTCCTTAGCTCAATTGGCTAAGCTGAGAGGAGCTATTGACCGTAGCTCCGGCAGCACAGCGGTCAAGGGGTAGGTTCTCCTGGTTATGTAAAACTTTGATTGTGGCTTTGGGCGCCAGATATTTTTATATAAAAATACCAAAATGTAGTATACAATAACCAAAGATTTGAAAACTTTCTTGATATACCCTTAGAAAGAATAAAAGTGCAAATTAAAACAATAACAACTATATTAAAATAAAACAATTATACAATCTGTTAAATTGACCCACTAGGTTAAATACGAATTTGAAGCACTGATTTTACAATAATACTTGGACCAGCAGGGTACAACGAAACGGTCTTACGTAAGCCCAGAGGAGAGTGGCTTCCGGAGGTAGGGACGCTGTTCCTGGAGTTGCTACCAGCAGTACTGCGGTGACTTTTAGACTTTCCTCCTCCTTGTACGCCACAGGTCGAGGTGTTCGTTCCCTGGTTGATGGCCGTTTGTCCAGAAGTTGTTACATATAAAAGTGAAACAAACAGAATCAGTGTGGTTCTACTGAGAGTTCGAAAACAGTGGGTATCTGTTAATTTGAAGTTATATAAACCAAAGCATAATTAATACTACTAAATTCCAGGACTCAGGTAAATTAATTAATCTAAATTTTGCAACAATATGACCCAAAGGAAAATTGAACAAAAACGAAACCCCTAATTAAGTTGCGACTTCAAGTTTCAGCCACGCCACTGTTTGCGTTAAGTAGAGCAATTAAAAATCAAGAGAATTCATAAAAAAATCAGACAGTTAACACTTGCTGCTTCACGGTACGGCAAACTAAAGAAAAATCTTAAGAAAAATTAGCACTTTCGTCAGCGACGAACAGCGACAGCTATGGGCACCTGTAGATACCAAGTTGAACGAGCGGCAATTGCTCGAGGTCCGTGATGTTTCAACAAATTATTACTACTAAATAGAAAATTAAAACTCACTTACCTCGAGCAAAATTTTGCAGGTGCAGGTTGCCACGCTCGTTCGTCCCCTTTTACAGTGTCAAATCAAATTTGGTCAACGACCACGAAAACTCGTCCTTTGACTGCAGAAAAGGTTTGGTAGGGTCTCTATTTAATTTGCCACACAGCTATCTTCTCCCAAGCTTGGAATACCTAAAACATCCAGAAACCACAGGGTCTGTTTTCTAACAAAACGATAATTTCGATTCCTTACTGGAATCGATCGATAAATTCCAGGGTAGGTGAATCTAACCTATCCTGGACACACGTGCTATTTTCCTTCATAAACCAAAAAAATACTTTACGGAATGCAAAAATACGTATTCAGCAACGATAACTGAAATATTAGCATATATAAATTAAGCAGCAAACATTAAATGCAAAAGTGATTGCAAAACTATTAACAAATTTAATTAATGAATTGCTCCACTTACCACACGTGGACTAAACTTAGTCTCGTGTGGTAAGCTAAACTAAAAAAAGTCTCGCTTATCACAACTAGCTAAGTTAAGAAGATAGGTCAAGAAGAAGGGACGCTCCTTCTGTCGTTCAGTATTTATTAGTTTACAATAACACAAAAAATTATCGAATGTCTGTCAACAAGTTACCACTGATCGTAGAACGGCATTAGTTATTAGTTGCGTTCGTTTAACATTCTGCGAGGTGTGTTCGTTTCACTTAGGGGTCAACTGGGTAAGGTGTGATTTCACCAAGTATTGACATAAAAATAAGAATGTGACGGGATTTAAAATAAATACCGTTACACTTTATCAAAGGATTGTGGACAAAAGAATATATGAATTAGTATGAAGAGATTTTACGTAGGCGTGTCATCAAATATTACATAAAATAATAATACACTAATACTGAATTAACATGCAGCCCGTGTTACCCCTTAATTAATGCCGACGATTATTGCGAGCGGGACCGTAAAAGAAAACCTTGCGGTACGCCAGTTAGAATATTGATTTGACACTGTCATTGTAAATATTGGACTTTCATGATAATTGGTAATTTATTCGGCCGCATCAATCGGCGATAAACGCTCCCCTGGGGACGGGTTTACAAATTGGCTGATTAACGTTATTTTTATCGATGCCACCGCCAGTACGTAATGGAATATTGAGTCGTTATTGTAAATCGGTCCCGAAATTACAGAAGCATAAATGTCGCGTCGGTAGCGTATCAAATTAAAAATTTACGCGATAGCAGATAAGTCGGCCGCGTGTTGCGAGATTTGCGAAAATACAGGGTGTGCCAAAAAGGTTGGCACATTGAACGCTGCGCCGCGCAGTGGGACAAAACTGTAGTGTTTCCAAATCACTCTAGAGATCGTACAAATAAAGAATTTAAGACGCTTTTTATGGATTTTAAGATAATTTTAAAGAAAATACATACAGGGTGTTAAAAAGTACCGGAACTGCACAATAAATCGCCAGAAATGCATTTTTTGAAAAAAATGTTTTATGATTTTTCCCCGGCTACCCAATGGTCACCTTGAATTTGACCTGGAACATGACCTTCAAGGTCATTTGAATGTTTTTTTCAAATGGGAACACCTATTTTTGACCCCGGAAAGCATCGAACCTACTTTTTGACACCTATTTTGGCATCGAAAAGAGCGGAAAAAATTACAGTCGGATGCGACCTTGATTACCCTCATTTCAAATTATGGAGGTCACCATCCTGAAGTCAATCTCATAATATCGTGGGAAAATGATTCTTCGCAAACAAGAGAGACAGAAACAAGACAAAAGGTTTATGCTTGGTTATCCATTGATAACCTCGAATTTGACCTTGACCATGTACCTCAAGGTCATTTCAAGGTCAAGGTCATTTTTATAAACGTGGAACTGCATATTTTTGAGCCCGAAAATGAAGAATGGTAAAAATTCGAGACAACGATAATAATCTTCTCATCAGACGATCACTCCAAAGTCAGACGTACAAAATTGACCAAAGAGGGTTATTCTGCTGGTCCGGTACTTTTATAATACACTGTTTATGTAATATGTTCATGTTATATTTCACTTTCGAGAAAAATTTTTACTGAACAATTCTCAACAAAAAAAATATTATAAGACACGCACCAAAAGTTATTTTAATAAATTCTATTTTTTAAGTTATAATTATGGTTAAAAAAGTGTGCATTTTGGAGGAACTAATATTTTTTAAATTGACAGTTGTTAACAAACACATCTTTTTCCTTAGCGTTTTCCTCAGCGTTCCTTAAATCCTTGGAAAATGAACTATTAAGCACTTAGTATTGAAGATAATAAATAAATGGCATCTTAAGTAATTTGAGTTAATTTGACAGCTGCCCTATTTCATTTTTAGTATAAATTACGTAAATAGAAAATTTTAAAGTATGTTATACATATGTACTTTCTTTAAAATTATACATTTTATTCTGTATAACTTAAGAAATACGTTTATTTTATCAAATTTGACAGATAATTTGGCAGCTGTCAACAATAAAGACATTAATAATTTGGCAAATTAAAAAGTAAAAAACATTTATACATTTGAGACCTTGACACTGATTTTCATTGGAAAAACCCATATTTTCCAACAAAAATACGTTTTTAGATTAAAATAATAAATTATTGGGAATGAAAAATCCGAAGTTCCATTCTCCAAACTTCAATACTAATGAACTAACCGGATATGTATGTATATTAAATATAAACTAATTAAAAAAATCAATATCAAGTAAGAACAGCTCAAGTATTCTTAGGTAACCAAGCGAAAGAAAAAAAAGAAGAAAAAAGACAAGAAGAAACGCTTATCACGTTTTTCTTTCATATTTTTGAGAAAGGAGATTCCTTAGAGATTTAGGTATTTTTCATCGGAAGCGACAGATAAGCAGTTATTACGTTGTTACTGAAGCATTCTTATGACCTTAAATAATTGGACATGATGAAGTTTTAATTTGAGGCGATCATTTCGCCGGTATCTGCGAACGATCGAACAAGTTAATGTCGAACAAAAAGACCACTCTTAAGGGGGTCGTCTACTCAAGCTTCTTAAAAAAAATTGTTTTTTTTATTACCTTTTTCTAATGTTTATAGTCTAGAGAATGTGCTCCCAAATGGATTTTTTGAAATTAAAAAAATTGTAAAAGTCACGACCCTGAAAAGAAGATCGTGCGTCGTTAACGCAGGGTGGAGCGTTTCAACCCTTCGTAGATTATGGTCAATAATGCAGCGAAGAGGGCCAGGATTGAATACAATTTCAACCACCACCCTTAATTCGCGAATCGACATTAAATCCGCGGATTTGGTTTAGAGTTTGGTTTTAAGTTAGCTCCATGCGAGCGAACGAACGGTAGAACGCCGTGTTTAAAAGTAATTTTATATGTCGTGAGTGATTACGTGCGTAAATGCGTATTTTGCACCGTGTACTTATTTTTTGTAGAGTTTAGAGTAGAGTAATTTCAATATTAACTGATTTTGTGTGGATTTCTGCAATAATGACAGTCATTACTATTTGTGATTAGATAACCCGATATATTGATAGATAATCCATATAAGAAGCTACAAATTAAATTTAAAGTCTATCGGATAAAAACTGAGCTAGCTATGTTGTACGCCCATTTGAGAAACACAGTTTCGAGAAAAACGCGTTAAAAGTTTGAAAACGTATTTAATTATATAAATAATACAGCTATTGTAGCGTCCTATTAGCTTCCCCGAGATTGAATAACGCCATCTATATATATTTCGAGAAAGTATAACTCATTTGTACCGACGGAAACTACCTACCTATAGAACTCTAATAATACAGCAGAACGGCTTTTTCAAAAGACGTGTTCGGAAAATAAGCTGTAATTTTTTTTTTAAAAAGCTCGCCCCTCCCCCCCCCCAAATTCTTTTTGAATATCATTCTTATATAGTTTATACATCAGAAAAAAAATGAGAAAAAAATTGCTGGGTAGTGGTGGGTCATCAGATGGTTTCTTTTTAAAATGGCTATTAAAACTACATCATTGAATATTTTTAAATGATTGTTGCTTTATTCAAGAAAGTATGCCCTCCCATTATTTATGAAAAACAATTTCAGTTAAATGGCCATCGCGGCTGGCGTTCATTCTTTTCACCCAATTTTGCAGTACATTTTCGATTATTCGTGGCTCTATTGCACGAATAACTTGATGATGTTTTCCTTCAGTGCGTCAATTGTTTGTGGATCGTTGAAGTAAAAACGGTCCTTAACATGTCCCCATAAAAAAATAGTCCAACGGTGTTAAATCGCAGCTGCGCGATGGCCAATTAATGTCTCCAAAACGGCTGATAACACAGTTACCGAATTTAGTGTGCAAAAGATGGACTGTTTCACGGCTTGTGTGACACGTTGCTCCATCCTGCTGGAACCAAATCTCGTCCAAGTTCAAATCGTCCAATCACGACCACAAAGATCAGTTAACATGTCTCTGTAACCCATTCCATTTACTGTAACGCTGTTACCATCTTCATTTTGAAAGAAGTACGGACCAATGATGCCATCACTCCAAAACCCACACCAAACAGTCACTCTTACAGGATGCATTGGCTTCTCTATGACTACGTGTGGCTTTTCGGAACCCCAAATCCTACAGTTCTATTTAACATGCCCTCCAAGATGAAAATGAGCTTCGTCCGAA
The DNA here is from genome assembly GCA_029963805.1 of Aromia moschata. Classification (NCBI taxonomy): domain Eukaryota; kingdom Metazoa; phylum Arthropoda; class Insecta; order Coleoptera; family Cerambycidae; genus Aromia; species Aromia moschata. The sequence goes on along the minus strand of JAPWTK010000524.1, from coordinate 270,118 downwards.
AAATTGATTTTTCAATTGAAATCGGCGTCATTTTCAAACTCATTTGAAGCCCACACGGAGAAGCGATAACAAAGTGGATGGTTATTTTCCTTTACCTCTTGAGTAAGTTGCAACTTGTAAGCAAATAATCTGATGTCTTTATGCAATATTCTTCTCAGAGAAGTGCTACTGACAATAAGTTGTTGTGCTCTGTGACGAGTTGAGGTACTTGGGTTTCCACGCACACTTTGGGCAACAACAGCAATTCTTTCAGCTGTGCGCACCGGACGAGCACGTGGATGACTTCTGTTATCCATAAGCATGCCAGTTTCACGAACTTTTCTTAAGAACTTCCTTACACCAGGCGCCGACGGAGCTTCATTTCGACCAAAAGTTGTTCTCAATTTTCTCACTGTTTCTGCACTTTGGAAATAGTTTTTCAATATTTCCCAACGTTGTTCAGGCGTAAGACGATCCATTTCTTACAGCGGAGGTCAAGCGCGTCAGTGGCGGCAATGTAGAAATAACACTCAGTTTAAAAAGAAACCAATAGATGGCCCTCCCTATATAACCCCTTAACCATTGACATTTTACCATTCAAATTCTTTTTATTGTATAATTATTTACTTATTGTCTGGTGTAAAGGGCCGTGTATAATAAATAGGGATAGTATAACAATGAGATCCCCAGGATAACCCCTTAACAAGTTATTTTTGTATAAACCGAAATTTATTTTAACCCTTTAACGCCCAAGTGCACTGTCAAGAGACATGAACTTAGAGGCTCATATTACTGATAGAAAAAATAAAGAAAAAATAACTAAAACTCCCATGTTTTCGAGGTCGCTCTTTCGAATGGAATCGTTAAAATTTGCAACAAATTGATGTAACCTTCAGTTTTTAATAAAACTATTAAAAAACGCGATATTTTCAAGATTCTTTTTTTAAATCGCAATTTCAGCTATGTTATCGTTCTTTATACTACTCAAAAAAAATGCAAACGTGCACTCGAGACGTGTACTTGAAAGAAACGCAACGAGAACAATTTAATTTTCTCAGTTTTGAGGTTAAAATAACTAGATATGGCAAAATTCAAAGGGTGATATTTCTCGTTTTTTACCAGTTGCGGGATCATTGACGCAAAATAATTTTGAAAAATTATTAGTACTTTAGGATTTGGAAATTTGCTTCAAAATGGTCGCCATGTCATATCTACCATCCTGAATTTTGGAATTCTGACATCGGGATCGTGATTAGCGATCCCGAAAACCCCTGGTTTACAAAGTTTGAGGCAAAATAATAGAAAAATTTGAAATTTGATTCGGAATGGTGGCCATATTAGATCCGCCATCTTGAATTTTGAAATTCTGACATCAGCATCGTGATCAGCGACCCCAAAAACCCCTAGAGTACTAATAATTTTTCAATTCTTCTTTTGCGTCAATGATCCCGCAACTGGTAAAAAACGAGAAATATCACCCTTTGAATTTTGCCATATCTAGTTATTTTAACCCTCAAAAATGAGAAAATTAAATTGTTCTCATTGTGTTTCCTTCAAGTACACGTCTCGAGTGCACGTTTGTATTTGTTTTTGAGTAATATAAAGGACGATAGCATAGCTGAAATTGCTGAATTGAATCTTAAAAAAATCGCGTTTTTTAAATAGTTTTTGTTAAAAATTGAAGGTTACATCAATTTTTTTGCAAATTTCAACGATTCCATTCGAAAGAGCGACCTCGAAAACATGGGAATCTATGGTTTTAGTTATTTTTTCTTTAGATTTTCTATCAGTATGATGAGCCTCTAAGTTCATGTCTCTTGACAGTGCACTTGGGCGTTAAAGAGTTAATCCTACAGTGAAACGTTAAAAAAACTCATGGTTCGTTAAAAAAATCGGAAAAAAAACGGTCGTTGCAGTAGAGGACCCCCTTAAGGGCTCCAGTACAGTTTTCACACGCTCATTCGCAGCCATTACCCGATCAGATCGTTTACAGTAATTGAGAGATCGTTTCGTCCGCTATACGTGGCAAAGATTACACGGGCGAAATGACTAATGGTCGTTAAATGGTCCCCATGCAAAGGCTGTCAATATAGCCGTGCCAGCGGGCATGGTCTTGTTAAAATTCTTCGCTTTCTTGGCGCAAAATATCCCATCGATAACGTAAAAATTAAATTTCATTTCGTATAATGGCGACGAAATCATTTTCGGCCGCCGTTTATTTTTCGTTAATGAGTCCATTACGATGCAGTTTCGGCGTTACTTATTACTTTCACGTTAATATTTTTTTTTTGTTTTGCTCTTTGCCTTTTCCATTCGATTCGAACAATAATTATCATTTTTGATTGTGTTTATTTAAATATATTGATAAAAGATGACTGTTCAGAACAAGTGCCGACTATTAATCTTGCCCCGATCGGTGTTACTGCAGCGAGCGCGAATGCATTGTCTGGATCAATTGGGTGGGACACAAGTTAATTTGTATCAAAGAAATGGAACGAAGACACAGTGTGCTTGAAGGTGGAAACATTATGATGAAAATGAGTCCAAAATCGGTTTGCGCAGGCTGATTCTAGATTAAAAGTAGATTCAAAATTTATAAAATTTAAGATCGTAATTGATCCCTTTCGCGTTTTATCCACATTTTTTGGATTTTAATCCTTTACAATACAGTAAATCGTATACATCAACTTTTTCTTCGAGCACTTAGCACTTTTAGAAATAAAACTATCGTAAATAAGTTTATGATATCTTGTAAATGCAGTTCTTTAATTAAAAAAACTTACTCGACAGTATTCAATTACTAAAAATTAAAATTCATTTGTTATAAAACACTTGAAAATTATCAAAATCCAAAGAGTATTTCTTAAGAAAGTATAAAAGCTCATAATAAATCTCGCTTTGAATTTAGTCAAATTTAAAATGTAATTTTAAAATCATAAATTATTTTAATTTGAAAAAAAATTGAATATATTAAACCACTTTTAGCTTACCCCAAGGTTAACGACGAGGACGTAGTGATGATATAACCCCATGTTTTTTTTTGTATTCTTTGTTTATTTTTTTTGTATTTTTTGTATATTTTTAATTTTTTTTTGTATTTTTTTATGTTTTGTATTTTTAAGTATTCAAATACATTACACGTTCAAATAAGTAATGAGACAATAATAAATTAAATTAGAGGTGAAGGACGAAAATTCAGTAACTGCTTTTTGCAGTCTTGGACTCATGATGAATATTATTTATTTTATAGGATTCCCAGGTTTTTAAAAATTTGCGATGAACAACTTCGCCACTTTGTTCTGACCAAAACGCTAAACCGAAACCATTTTCTATATATTGCAAACTTTCCTTTACATGTGCAAGAATCACATGAATTTTTAAAGTCTCCGAAAGATTTTCAATGCTTCCTAATGGGTCCAGTTCCTATATGTAAGAATCTAGTGAGGATCCAATTTTCCCTGAAATAAATCAACAATCTACAACTTTATTCATTGCTTTATAAGCAGTAAGATACGCCTATATTGCTGCTTGGAGACTAAAAATTCATGTGATTCTTGCACATGTAAAGGAAAGTTTGCAATATTTAGAAAATGGTTTCGGTTTAGGGTTTTGGTCAGAACAAAGTGTGCAAAGCTGTGTCCAAGTCTGAAGCAAAACCTGATAGCACACCGTTGTTCAGAATTAATGTCACGCATTTTTAAAACGCATTTGAAAAAAAAACGGTTTACGAAAACCGTCACAAAGAACAAACAAATGACTCTAACACGTTCAAACTTGTACTGAAGATGCATTACATGTTAACCTACCACCCTTCCAAGTTCCGTCTCCGCAGTGTTGTTAGATCGGGCGCTTCGTTGCCAGTCTCATTATTTAATTTACACACCTCGTATGTTATATTTTTTTTTACAACGATGAAGTTTTTGACTTTCAAACTATAGGTCGACGGTTTCAACATGTGAAGTCACCTAAACTTTACATCCCCTTTATTTCTCTTTAACTTTCACGGAATAGAAAAAATTCGATAAAGTTAGTTTAACTATCCGGAGCTAGTTTAGCTAACTCCAACCGCAATAGATTGCATTTGGAATGCAACCTGCTGGGTTTAAAAACACGCCAAGTTTAATAGCAGAGCCGTTCAATAACCAATCTTTATCAGACAAAGCTGAAACGAAAAGGCTTGAGAGACGGATATGGATATGTTTTTCTTTAGAATCTAATCATAAATGCTAAAATATTTAAGTAAAGTTTTAACACCCTATATTTCGAAAACCAAACGTTTTAGGACACACGTTTATATGCACTTTTCGTCTTGAAATTGTTCCAGGAATCATCCCTTAAAGGGTAAACTACCTTATGGGGTCAAAATCAATAAATAAATGGTCAAAAGAATTACAAGGTAGTGTTACCCTTAAAATAAGTACGTTATGCCCTGTATGTGGCTTGGTTTTGTGAAATCACCTGTGCATTTTGAAAGCCTGTGTATGACTGGGTTTTGTGAAATCGCAGATCAATCCCGATCTGCAGTCTCTACTGATGCCTTTGGGTTCGTTTTATTATATGACTCGCCCTGTATATTTTATCTTGGTATTGCAAATAAGAAATAAATTCCCACCGTCTTAATTGGACTACACATGGGCCCTTCAGCTATCGTAAACAATCCAATTATCGAAAAGTGTGACAAGAATAACATTAATTTCACGGCAGTCGAATTTACAGTCGGAGAAGACGACATAACTATCGTATAAAATGATTTCGCAAAAGAAATATATGTGTAACCGCGTTTACGTTTTATGAATTTTAAAATGCAGCAATAAACATCGTCCGCCTTAATCGGTGCCAATTTAAATCGTATCGTAAAATTGACACGTCATCTCGAAACGCTTTACTTACAGTTATATTTGTGATATTTTCATCCTGGAACCGTCGACGTAGAAACAAAAAACCGGACGTTTTCCACGAAACACTGAATTACCTATCTATACTTTTCTCGACGCGCATTTCGCCAACTAAGTTGGCATCTTCAGGAGAAGATTAAAACTAAATTCTAACCTACACACTTGCTCTATTTATACTTAATCTTCCGTCACGGTTCACTGAACCGTAACATCTGTCTTTGTTTATCAGGACAAACAGTGGACTGTTGACTATTGTCCTTATTCATACTACTGTTACATTTAATGATTTCTAACCTTTCAAAAGCTTCCCACTGTCTACTGTTTGTTACAGTTCTAATTAATTTTGTATATCCTATGGTTGTTTTCAAAAGCAAGATGTTTCCGTTCTGCCATATTTTAAATGTCAGGTTTAGTCAAAATATATCTTTTTGTTTGCCCAATATACTTTTGATCACAATCTTTACAATTTATTTCGTATATTCGTGACTTTTCGTTATTGTTGTTTTTATCTTTGGGGTTGCCCAAAAGCGTCTGTAGTTTATTTTTTGAATTATAATCCAATTTTGTATTAATATTTTTAAAAACTTTATCTAGTCCGTGTGTGAATTTAGATTCATATGGTAACAAAACAAATTTCGAATTGTCAGTATCTCTACGAAAACTCATGGTATTGTACAGGAATCTCTTAAATATATACTTCCTTATTGACATCTATTAAATGGACTGAGTAACCATTATTCTTGGCTATATACTTCATTTGATTTTTCTCATGTTCAAACCTCTCTGTACTTAGTTTGTTTGTTTTTTTTTTTATGAAGAAACGTAAAAATTATTTAAAAAACAATAACAAGTCAATATTTTCTTATGTCAAAAGATCTGCTCGTTCAGAATCTAAGGCCAGATTTTCAAAATTTTTCGGAGAAAATACAATATGGCCGACCTAAGTTGACTAAAGTTACAATAGCGTATATGAAACTTCCACGAACTTGTTTTTAAATGAAAGAATGACGCCTTTACTTAGATTTTGTATTCTGAAAATTTATAATAACATAAAAATAAAAATAAAGGATGACAACAATTATATTCCTTATGGAGAAAGCAATATGGCGACGAAAATCTAAATAAAGACGCCATTCTTTCATTTAAAAAAGTTCATGAAAGTTCCATAGACGCTATTGTAACTTTAGTCCTCATGTCGGCCATATTGAATTTTCTTTTTTGAAAATCTGTTTCTTAATAAAAAAAAGATTGGTTATCTTTTGATATACACGTGTCCCTAATTGGTTTTCAGGTATAAGAAAAATCACAAACATGAAAATTTCAAAATGCGATAAGAAGGTTTTATTTAATCATTACAAAACTTTGTATATTTGTTAAGATGAGAATGAAGAATTCAAAAAATTTTTTTTTATTTTCCAAAACAAAATGGCGGCTGCACGCTGGCGCAAAGTGGACCTACGAAAAAAAATGGCAACCATTCTGGACATCGTAATTTTCATCTGTAACAGTCCTGGAAATAAAATGTATGTTAAAAATACGTATAATTTGTCGGCAAACCTCAAAAAATAAAAAAAACAATCTACGTTTGGCAGAAGTTTTTTGAGAAAATCGGTGTTTTTCCGTATTTTTTTCAGACACTTTGCATTAATAATTAAATTTTGCGTAAAATTCAAAAAAAAAATACAGACAAGCTAAGAGTATAAAGAAGAAACCCTGAAAGTTTCAGCCAAATCGGTCGAGTAGTTTTTGAGTAATCGTGGTTGCTAATTTTCAAAATGTTGTTTTGAGTAAAATTCGTTTTAAATACGATACAATAAAGTTTTGAATACCGAAAAATGACTTACGACTCAGTCAGCGATTCCAGGCGTACAAAATGCCTTCAATCTCTTCGTACATTCTGTTATTACAATGTAGTTTTTGATTCAGGTAAGATACAATAGATAAAACTTTCACTAGGGGCCGACCGCTCTCGTATACCTGCTAAAAAGAAGCGTGGTCTCGTAAAAAGACGTAAAAAAATATAAGGAGAAATTTTCGAAATCATTTCGCGGTGGGCGTGACTTTTTTATATGTGGGCACTGAGCTATTTCGGATACTTTCCTAACGTTTTGAATCGATTTTTTACCCTATTTACCTCCTTAAACATATGATACTCAAAAAACTTATTTTATCGACAAAGGGATTCTTCAGATGCTATTTTGTTGCAAGTTACCATTTTTTTACCCAGACTCTTTTCGAGTCACTGTATGCAACTTTGCACAAGACATCCCAACTTGCGGTCGCCGCGAAGTTTTTATAGGTCGCCGATCGTTTACTGTGGCAGTACAAATTACGCGCAAAGACATAAGTGGGCACTTACGTTACAATATCATCTGTCCGTATAAGGCGACATAGAATTAATTATTACGATAAAACTGTGACTCACGCCATAATAGATATTTATTAAATGGCGGATGGCGTGTAGCGTGGCGCGAACCGACAGCGTCTCACGTAACCTCAACTTTAATATTCATTAACGCCGCCAGGAATAAAAATCCACCACCGATAATTATCGGCAAATAAAACAATTACCTTTGCGCCGTTAAAAGTAAATAACTTAATCGAATTGCGGCGCAGTTTTATTATCCCCGTTATAAACCATAGTCCGGGGCGATGGATAGAAAACAACCCCATGCCTTGGCTAGCCAACAAATATAATAATCAGGTGGAACACCACGTGCCGAAGGCGAAAATACAATTTTTTTCATTTTCTTTTTCCTTTTTTTTCTTTTTTTTTGTTTTCTTTTTCGGTTTGTTTTCCTATTTCTTTTCCTTTTTCTTTCTCTCTGTTTTTCTCTTTCTCGTTCTCGTTCTCTTTCCCTTTCTCTTCTCTCTCTCTCTCTCTCTCTCTTTCTCTTTCTCTTTCTCTTTCTCTTTCTCTTTCTCTTTCTCTTTCTCTTTCTCTTTCTCTTTCTCTTTCTCCTCTCTCTTCTTTTTCTTCTTTTCTTTTTCTTTTTTTTTTTTGAACAAGGCTCCAGGGCGAGAATACTTTAAACACAAATATCTCGGGGAAAACGGTCAATCGGAGTGTCGTTTAACCTTTACAAAACGAAAATTTGGGAAAGTTATGTCCTCTCTAAGAGAATACATATTGAAGTATCTTATATCACTGATTCATTATGGTGATGGGTAAAGTGTTGATCATGTCAAAATGAGGGTTCAAGATAGCGAATTTACTATGTCAACTTGTAATAGAAAAAATTATAGAAATAATGGAAAAATATATGTCAACGACTTTGACTGCGTATTTGATTTTAAATTTTTATAATCCAAAAGGGCAAATTCAAGATGGCGATGAAAAACAAAAAATCACGATATACGAACTCTTGAGGACATTTCCACTACTTTTCGGAAACCATTACTTGTTGAGATCGACTGAAATTGCTTATCACATAACGACACTGCAAATGTCACCACAACGAGACATATCCATCACATGATAAAGTCATGGGATAATAACACATTTTGGTATTTAGAATTTATAAATTCCCGCTAAAAAAATCGACATGGCCACGAATGGCCTAGAAATGACTTCGGGTAACCAATTGACTTTATATCTGAAGTTCCTCGAACTCTTCATATATGGCCACATTAGAAAACAGTGATTTACATGTAAAAAATTAACTTGACCTTGAATTGATCTTGTAAGGTTCATAGTCATGGCCAATATAATAACTCAACAACTATCTATAACCTTTTATTGAAAGATTTCTTGTAGACTACTAATTCTCCGAGTCTATGATCTGCAAAATACATTAGGGCCTAATGTATTTTGATTAGGCACATTAGAATATGCCTAATGATTAGGCATATTCAGTAATATAGCCAAATAATCAACCTCCATCCCTCTATATTTTGAATCCTAATCATAGGACCATGTTTTGGTACATGGGAACTTTTGTTCAGAAAGTCGAGAACTATCATATAATCAATTTTTAGACAAATCGACCGGGACCCACTTTCCATTTATTTTGTGCGGGTCATTTTAGCATATATTCAATGTACAGACCTTCCCCAAAATGAAGGAGATAACTACACTCAAATATAGAAAGGTATTAAAAAATAAAAAAAGGTAAATAAAATCATAACATTTCATAAAATTTCAAACGTATATTTGTCTTTTTTTTCAAAATATTAATAAAAGTCGTTTTTCTAAAATGGTTCGTCAATGGCTCGGTTTTTCTAAAATTAGCTAGGTATGTTCTTTTTTTTGGTATGTTTAAAACATCACCAATTTGCAGCTCGCTTTTCCGAATGTCCGAATCAAACCCTAATTGCACCGGACTATTACATATGCGTCTTTAAATAACAAAATCAATTAGTTTTAATGCCCCACTGCGTTCATATTTATTCAGTAGTCTACTGGTGCGATGCCATTATGAATTTACTCGATTTAGCTGTCCACTTTGTTAAATTCAATGATAAATTGAGTTTTTTAATGAAATTTCGGTGAAAAAAATGAGCTATAATTTACCCATCCTGGTTTTCGTAATTTACCGTACTGTACTTTATAATCAAGCAGGGAGCAAGACTGCGTTTCAATTAATTTAAATTGATCTTTTTTTTTTTTTTGCGCATAATAAGTTGGATGCTTTTGTGGCTCCTACTGGATTTCGTTGAGTAGGTGAATCAAGATTTTTTATCTAATATACCTGCATAATAGGGACAGGTTACCAAAATTGTCCAAGAAAAATAACATAGGTTCACGATGGGTCGCAGTCCCACTAATATTTATTTTTTTTCAAGTTCAAACAAATTTTAAGTGATTTAATTTTGTATACAGGTTGTTCCATTACACAGATTGTTTGGGTAAAAATATTACGATTTAACCAAACTTCCATAGCCCGAAAGTTAATGGTAACAAAGACACAGGGTGTCAAAGTTATAATTTTGATTTCGGTTTCCGTAAATTACTTTTCTCAAAAACAATTTTTTTTACAAAATTTGATGATTGGGGGTTTCTTGAGGAGAGAAATTTTAATTTGTCAATTATTTTGATGTAAATTGTAGAGGGCGCTCTCTGCAACTCTACCCTTTAAATGTCAGTCCGAATGACCGTTTTAGAGATATTTGCGTTCAAAGTGTAAAAAGACGCAAAGAACTTACAGCATGTTTACTTTTTTTTTTATTCGAATAGAATTACAATTCAGTATTGTCTCCTTCACAATAACTTCCTTTGGAAACCACACAGCGCTGTAGACGGTTCTTTCATTCCTCATAGCAGTGCTGGAACTCATATACTGAAATAGCCTTCAGCTGGTCGGTTACAGCCGTTTGAATGTTTTCTATGGCCACAAAATATCCCTTGAGGCGATTTTTTCAATTTCGGAAGACACAAGGACTCAAGTCAGGCAAATATGGAGGCTGAGGAGCCACATGAATGTTTTTAAAACTCGTTTACTGAAATGGCTGTGTGACAAGGCGCATTGTCGTGATGCAACATCCAGTTGTTCTTGATGTTTGGTCTCACACCCCTGACCCTTTTTCGAAGTTTTTCAAGAACCTCTCTGTAAAAGTGTTGATTTACTGGGCCTGGAGGCACAAACTCTTTGTGGACAATTCCCTGGTTATCAAAAAAGCAAATCAGCATGCCTTTGATCTTCGACTTGCTTTTTTGGGTCTTGGAGAGGTCGAAGTTGGCCATTCCATGCTTTGGCGCTTAGTTTCGGGGTCGTATTCAAACACCCAAGTCTCACCACCAGTAATGACACGTTCCATAAAATGGGGATTATTTTCAATCGATTCCAAAAAGTCGACACCTTTCTTTTTTTTGGTCCTGCGAAAGGGTTTTTGAGAACCATTTTTGCGCAGATTTTTCTCATCCCCAATTCGTTAGTCAACATCTGAAGAAGTGTGGTGATGTTAACTCTTCCCCGATCATTCTTGTCGACAACCGACGATCTGAACGCGCAGGATCACGGGATCTTGTGCGTTCAGATCAAGATCCCGTGTTTTATCAACATTTTCATTGGTTCCTGAAGATGAAGGCCTTCCGATGAAGAATGAAGATGAACCATGGTTCATCTTCAGTCGACCCTCTTTCTTTTGAGAATGCATTAAACCACCGAAAAACCTGGGCTCTTGAAAAAACAGTGTCTCCGTAGGCTTGTTGAAGTTTTGTAAAATTACCCGTTGCGTTGTGTTCAAGTCTGAAGCAAAACCTGATAGTACACCGTTGCTCAAAATTAATGTTACTAATTTTTGAAACGATTCTTTGTTAATATACAGGATTCACAACCCCTTGTTAAAACAGGTCTGTATATTGCCTTAAATGCATTATCTTTGTTTTGTGTGATATTTCCTTTTTGTTTATAGTGTTCATTGAATAGTATAGCTTTAACGTTTTTTTCTATCCTATTATTAATTCCGCTTCCTGTTTTCCATTGCTTTCTATTTCTATTCTTAGGTATTGAAAAGTTCTCACCTGTTTTATGTTCACTCCTTCTATTTGTAGGTTTATATCTTCTTGATCATCTGGTATTACCACTACTTTGGTCTTGTTTTTATTTAATTCAATTCCATTTTCTTTTAGTATGGTTTTCCGTTTAAGTAAGTCCTTTTCCGTTTCTTTCATAATAACAACATCATCTGCAAAAGCTCCTTCTGCAATATTAATTCTTTGCATGTTTCGGATTTTTTTACTTTTGCTGAACACTTCTTGATTATCTCATCCATAAATACTGTAAATAGTACTGGGCTTAAACTTCCTCCATGTCTTAACCCTGATTGTGTGGAAAAAGGTTCAGACATTCTGTTATTACTAATTACATATGTAATTCATACTTGTTTTATACAGTGTGGAACAGCCAAATGGAATAAATTCGGTAGCTCCATTATTATGCATTTTTTTGAAAATCCTGAGACACGTAAATTTGTAATTCTGAAATGACATCTTGCGACGTAAAAATGTCATCCCTAAATTCAACCCTCTTCAGGTGACAGCCCGTAAATTTTCAAATTGGAAGTAGAGGCTTGTGATACTTCATTTGAAAGGTCTTTTCATTCTCTATTCAAAACTGCTATGGTTTTCAATTTTATTGCAGAAATTAACAAGAAAAAAATATCAGAAAACAAATCATTATTAATGCAGCAGATGTTCAAAATGCATGCGCTACATTGCCAGTCTCATTACTTAATTTACACACCGCGTATCATGGAACTCATGGCGAAACTTCTAAACAATGTTTCATTCAATATTTCTGATTGCCTTTTACTTTTCACACGTTGCTGAGGTACGATTCGAAGATAAAGGTTTTGTGTTCTCGAGAATATATTACGTATAAATTGTACTTGAGAAACAATGAAAATGATCTAATGACAGAAGAACGGATGACTTTTTTTTGAACGCACGTTATAAAAAAGATGAAGTGTCCTGTTTTGCCGATTTATTAACGTTTACCGAACGGCCGGCGCTACACGCCTTCCAATTTACTGGGTACCGTTGTTTTTAACACCTATGTATACGGTGCCGTGAATTATTCCGCAATTAGGATAAATTTCAAATAATGTTGTCGATACGCCACATATTTATCTCGTTCTCAAATCGGCTTCGCAGTATCGTGTTTGATCCAATTTATGGGAAATATACGACGTAAAAATAAGCGGGCAGAGATTATAGCCTGCGCTAAATGCCTTGACAGTTTCACACTCTCCGGTAATGAAAAATGTTTCCAGATTATTGTTATTACATATCACGCTTTGGGGTACTGCTAAATTGGGTGTTATTACTCCTCGACACTTTATTATTCCTACCGCTCTTGACACAGCCGTTTGTCGACGAAGTACACCTTGATTATATATTTTATTGTGTTATTAGAATATTCAAATACCGTGAGGTGATACTCCAAGTAATTGTAAGAGTTAGTGTACAGTGTGTAGGATCTAATCAGTTTTGGAAAATGAAATAAATTCATTGGTGAAAACCAGAATTTTTTTATTTTTTTTTGGGTTAGGAGGGGCAAACGAAAATTGATTTTTTTGAGTTTTCGATTGGTGTCGATAACTCGGTTTTTGTAAAATTAGAAGAAATCGTTTCTCAGGCACTTTTTTAAGTGAGGGGGGGGGGGGTTTTTTTTTAGGTTTTTTATTCTTGTGTAGTTTTCGAGTTGTGGCATAAACTTCTATTTTTTTAAATGGAAACCATAGTTGGCTATGATTTAGCGGAAAAAGAGGGGGTTTTCTCTTTACGCCGAACGATATATAGTTTGTGGGGTCTATGATGAGTGTTTATGCGGAAACAGTTAAAAACATATGTTTTCTAATAAAAGACAGTATAGTAATTTCAATGATTTTCAAGTAGGCGCCTGTCATTTTGAAAACAGAACAGTTGGATATTGGGATGTAAATACACAGTTACATTACTGTTTGATTAATTGTTTATGTTTGGTTTTGTTGCATTATAGTTTTAAAGTTTCGATTAAAGAAATTGACAAGGGGATGGGTATCAAAATTACGAAAAGTTTAATATGCTAGAGTGTTTTATTCAAAATGGATATAATTCTGAGCTGCATCGGAAGCATATTTTAATCGATACCCCTGAAAGGGGGGCAGCCTAATATGTCCATCTTTGGTAGATTAAAAAGAAAACCTCGTTGAATATGGAGGATTTAATAAACCAAGACCAAAAAAATTATCGTATTCAAGATGCTGGGGGGGTTTCATAAATGTTGTTGGTATGGTGGTCGTAAATCCTTCAATTTCAAGTAGGGCAAATTGAAGCAGATTCGCGACGAAGAGCACTTTCAGTTTTAAAAAAACAAATTTGCCTTTACAATAACAAACCCTTCTCTGTTTATGTTACAAATACACTTTTTTTAAATTTTTGACAATGAAGTTAGTAAGTATGCCGGAATTTTAACCGACACAACAAACATTATTGGTCTGAAGATTCTCGACTGTTGATGTTCAAAATAAGGACGTTTCGGTTTTAGTGTATGGTGTGCCTATATAATAACGCATTTTAGCTTACCAATTTATGATGACAATTTAAATGGTCAACGGGGTTTAAAATTTTTAAAAAAAACAAAAGGTAGAGGATTTTTAGACAACTTGCCATTAACGAAAGACGACATGTATTTTTTCAAAAGACGGGGGGAACACCCCAAAATAATTATTTAATTTGGGATTTTTTAATTACTAATTTTGGGGAGAAATGGATAGGGGAACAATGGGCCAGTAAAGTGGCCTCCTCGGTCGCCAGATCTCTCACCGTTAGATTTCTTTTTTGGGGAACTATTAAAGACAATTTATACAAAAAGACAAATAATAACTGGTTCACTGAGGAAAATCTTTAGACTGTCTGAATTCCGTTTCAAATATCTACATCTATAATGCAACAAAAAGTGTTTCAAAGCGATGTGAACTGTGCTCGCAAACAACGGACGACAATTTGAAAACTTTAGGTAAAAATCTGCTCGTGTTTTTTTCTGTCTATTTTGTGTTTTTGATTTTTTACATACATTATTTGTTCTTGTGTTAAGTGTGTTAAACTTTCTTGTTATGGATATGTTATAATTAATTATTAATTAGTCACTAATATGTCGTATTAGTTATTTAAGTTTAATATCCATTCATTTTCGCTTTCTTGTTTTGTTACTTTTCGGGGGAGGAGTAAATTTCCATAGCAACAGTTATTATTGTTAAAACTATTGTTGTAACAATGTGTTACTATAGAAACTTCTCTTCCTCAAGAAAAAACAAAGTAAGTATACCTATATAAAAAATTAAAATTTTTAACTGTTTCCGATAAACACTCATATAGACCCCACAAACTATATATCGTTGTAAAAGAGAAAAAACCCTTAGCTATATAGCCAACTATGGTTTCCATTTAAAAAACAGGGGGGGAAAAAAAGAAAAGGGGGGGCAAAAAAAGAAAAACTACACAAGATATAAAAAATCTGTTAAGGAAATCCTCTTTAAAAAGTGCCTGTAGAACGTGCAAACGGGTTTCTTTCTAATTATACAAACAACCGAGTTTGTCCCCGCCACGAGAAGCTCACTCGAACCGAATTTCGGTTACATCGAAAACGAAAAGATATAGCAAATTTTGGTTTTCACCTGATTTTCTCAAGAGGTGGGGGTGGGTTCATTTTTTCTAATTAGTCCCTTATGGGTTTGCCCCCGTTGTGTTTATTAATGGGATATTTTCGAATGTGCACACTGGTTATTGAAATGTCAAAACACGTCAAGCGATTTTAATTATGGCGAATATTGTTACCCACTGGTTGCAAAAAGGACCACGTGACTGTAGGTGATGACGATGGTGAATGACATTAGAGAGAGCACGCGACATTCAAAGAGGAATTCAGGTCTGTAGTTGGTTTTTAAATATCTTCCGGAATTAACTAGATTGTTTCATTTTTTCTTCGTAAATACAAAAAAAATGTATTAAAAAAAAAACATTAAAAATAACACAGCACCACAAAAAAAGTGAAATATACCTCTGACCAAACTTGGTGGATTATACGTTTTGGGGTCTGTCTAATCTGGTTTGGGGGGGGGGGGGGGGGGGGGGGGGGGGGGGGGGGGGGGGGGGCGGGGGGGGGGGGACCCGGGGGGAGGGGGGAAAAGGGGAAGGGGGGGGGGGGGGGGGGGGGGGGGGGGGGGGGGGGGGGGGGGGGGGGGGGTTTTCCTCCCGGCCGGCCCTGGTCGTTGTGCCGCGGCGCCCATCCCCGGGGTTTCCCTCCCTCGTTCGCTTAAATCTAAAATGGTCTCGGTGGTTTTGGGGTCGTGATCATGGTCGTTGTTTTTTGTTCCTTTGGGGGTCCCGCCGCGGGTTTTCCCTCGAATTCGACTTAAATCTCGAATCTGTTTTTTGGGGTCGCTGAATCCTAATACCGTTGTTAGTTTTGTTGTCCGTTACACCTGCAGGACCGGAACCCTGGGTCCCGGCCCTCCCGGGGGTTTCCTCTTCGACTTAAATCTCAAATGGTCTCGGTGGGGTTTTGGGGTCGCTGATCATGAATACGTTGTTAGTTTTGTTGTCCGTTGCACCAGGTGGAGGACCAGGAACCCTGGTCGCCAGGCCCATCCCCGAGGTTTTCCCTCGAATTCGACTTAAATCTAAACGAAAATGGTCACTCGGTGGTTTTTGGGGTCGCTGATCATGAATATGTTGTTGGTTTTGTTGCCCGTTCCTGGCGGGACCAGGGACCTGGTCCCCCCTCCCCGTTTTCCCTCGTCGCTTAAATCTAAACGAAAATGTCCTCGGTGGTGGAATGAATACGTTGTTAGTTTTGTTGTCTGTTTTGTGTGGCTCGGGGCTTATTGGTGGTTTTTGGGGTCGCTGATCATGAATACGTTGTTAGTTTTGTTGTCCGTTACACCTGGAGGACCAAGAACCCTGGTCGCCAGCCTCCCCGGGTTTTCCCTCGATTGCTTAATCTAAATGGTCCTGGTGTTTTTGGGTCCTGTCTGATCGTTGTTTTTTTTTTTTGGGCCTGTCTAGGCCCATCCCCGAGGTTTTCCCTCGAATTCGACTTAAATCTAAACGAAAATGGTCACTCGGTGGTTTTTGGGGTCGCTGATCATGAGTACGTTGTTAGTTTTGTTGTCCGTTACACCTGCAGGACCAGGAACCCTGGTCGCCAGGCCCATCCTGGGTTTTCCCTCTTCGCTTAAACTACAAAGTCAAATGGTTTTTTTTTTTTGAAGTTTGTGTTTGAAGTTTCGCTTCGAAATTCTCGGAATTGTGACTATAATATCTTGACGCCCATTTTTT
This sequence comes from Aromia moschata, assembly GCA_029963805.1. Lineage (NCBI taxonomy): Eukaryota > Metazoa > Arthropoda > Insecta > Coleoptera > Cerambycidae > Aromia > Aromia moschata. The sequence goes on along the minus strand of JAPWTK010000524.1, from coordinate 253,483 downwards.
TTTAAATACATGTCTCGAAGCGTACTTTCAACGATTGACCATTTTCGTCGTTTAGTTTCAGGCCGAATTCGAAGGAAAACCTCGGGGATGGGCCTGGTGACCAGGGTTCCGGGTCCCCAGGTTCATCGGGGTCAATTTCTGACATCAGATTGGTGATCAGCGACTCCAAAAACACCCGAGTAACCAAATTCAGTCCGTTTCGACAATGTATTCTCGATTTTTTCTTTAATTGGCTGGAAAAATTGCACCCCAAAAATGCATTTTTTTAGGTGCAGTAATGCAGTTTCTGATTTGTATATGACAAAAATAGGTAACATTTTTTCTAAATTTTACAAGGAATCCAACGAACCTAATTACGTCGAAATCCATCTTACTTCGGAAATTTTGGAGGTGGAATGCTAAATTTCCTCGTCAAGCCCATACAAACTTAAACGACAATGTCTGCATAGCTACTGATCCTGGAAAGGTGCAACTACTTCCATCTAGAGACAAAACCCTTAATCGGGCAGAGGTTCCAGAAGTCTATCCGTTTTTTATTTTGGGTCATATAAGACAAGATTGTTCTGCGATTTTACATGTGTGCCAATTGGCACAAAAATTAGGTTGATGCGCTAGCAAGGGTATGGATTTCCTATCAACTGCATATTATGTTCGACCCACTTGGAACGGATATAGTATCAATTTATTAAGAAATACATATTTTTTATTTTTATTTGTATTACAGTATTTTAGAAACATCTGCTTTAATTTATGGCGATATCAGTGGGACGCTGCGTTAAATTGTAGGCGAAATATAAATTAGTGAGAATCAAGTTGTGTTCTATATGGTCGTTGAACTTATTACCATGTTTGTGGTGCGTGGTGAAAGTTCAAAATACTAAAAACCTGTAAAAAAATAATGTCGAGATAATAAATCATGTATGCAAATAAAAACCATTCATCATTTTTAAAAGCTGATTCCAAGGATCTGCTGCTAGTTCGGCTACCGCTACGAACTGATACGGAATTATCAACTGATAATGGATTATTTTGAATCAGTGGAACATTCAAGTCAATTGTGTATATTTTAAATACTCGTGGCAACTAATAATACGAAAATATCATCTTAATTGTTATTCATTCTTTGGTTAGTCGAACAAGTAGGGTACAAAATAGGTTCAGTAAAATACAGGAACAAGTCTACAGTAAGGGATTTTTTGTTAAACCATGCAGGGGGTAGATACATCTGTTTGCACTTTGACCAACGTTTGCCTTCAAATTCCCTACAATGTAATGAATTTCTGTTTCTCTCCTTTTGTCATAGTCTCTCTTTTCGACACCCAAACTGTCAACATATTAACGTCCCAACTTCCTTGATACCATTGTTCAAATTCTATTAAATCCTGGTGAAATGTTTCCCCATGCTCCTCACTGAAATTTCCAAGGAAATTTATCAAGATAAGAATCGACAGAGTGCAGCTTCAAGTTAGTTAAACAACCTAGTTTTTGATAGTGAGTCATTCTATATACATATAAACATTCCTCTTGAATCACTCTATGTATTAAAAAAAACCGCATCAAAATCCGTTGCGTAGTTTTAAAGATCTAAGCATACATAGGTAGTAGATAGATAGGGACAGACAGCGGGAAGCGACTTTGTTTTATACCATGTTATGATATATTAACAATATCAAAATTATCGGAAGCTGAATGTTTCCGCGCTTTTAATTGACTTTGAGAAAGCGGAACAAAACTATGATACGATCTCGTATTTTTGATTGTATTTATATTTATAAATCTTTCAAATAAAAATGTTTCAGCAGCTTCAACCTCCAGACTCGATACAAAAAAAATAAATACCATTGCTTGCATGAATGAACATTGCTTCTGGTGTTAATATAATTAACACCAAAAGCAATGTTCGACTTTGTTCTAATCAAATTCCCGATAGTCTGGAGGTTGAGGCTGCTGAAATATTTTTATTTGAAATATTTATAATTATAAATACAATAAAAAATACGAGATCGTATCATGGTTTTATTCCGCTTTCTCAGTCAATTAAAAGCGCGGAAACATTCAGCTTCCGATAATTTTGATATTGTTAATATATCATCATAACATAGTATAAAACAAAGTCGCTTCCCGCTGTTTGTCCCTATCTATGTATGCTTAGATCTTTAAAACTACGCAACGGATTTTGATGCGTTTTTTTTTAATAGATAGAGTGATTGAAGAGGAAGGTTTATATGTATAATACATGCATATTATAGTAGAGAAACACTGATAATTTTAGAGGTTTCTAATGTGATGTAGTAAACCGTGCGAAGCCGGGGCGGGTCGCTAGTATGTTGTAAAACCCAAACGTAAATTGTTGAATAAAAAATAATGTTCCAGTTCAAATTATTAACTGTTACCTTGTTTCCATCAAATAATACTTACAGAGATCGTTTTACACTTAATTTGCCCATAACTTCATTGAAACTTTAGAAATTATTTCACATTCATAATTATTTTTGTTAGTAATTTAGTTTAATCCATTTGTTAAGCCATATCGAATAAGAAACTGTAGACATAAAAGGACCCGAAGTTGAATAAAAAGGTAAGATATAATCTCTTTTTACAAAAAGTAATGAAGAAAACAAACTTATAATTGAAATTATAGGATTACAAAATAAAAAAAATTTGGTCAATTTTCGCTACAAAAAAAAAAAACACTTGTACATTCACTAAACATGAAAATAACAAAACGAGTGTGCAGTCACTTGAAGTTAAAGGTAAGAACTATAGATTCTGTAAGTTTCATATTTTTATCACGCAGTCAACACGTTCTTTTCATAACCTCAATAATGCGATTTTTTCAAAATTTCGAAAATTCAAGCAAAGTTTTATAAGGAGCTGCTCGGGTCGACTCGTGGCTGTATTTCGTCTATGGTATGTACACTTAATTCCTGAGTAACATAAGCTGCTTACTCTAAACAGTCAAGACGGTAGAGTCGATTAAAATTCACAAAAAATAAGCAAAAAACACGTAATTTTAACACGCTGCCAATATTCGGAGGTAATGACTGATCTGAATTTTTGATACTTACACTAAAACTGCCATCTTTCTCCTTCAAAATGCCACCTCAAGCGGGTAGATAGATATCTTAAAAAGTAAAAATTTCAGAGCTAAATTTGATAAAGCATAAAAATGACGATTTTTAAAAGTTTAAATTCGAATAGGCGGAAACGAGCGTTTGTAAAAATTAAATTTGCGTAAATTTTGTTCTTTGGGACCCTAATGAAGTGCCCTCAAAGTTACAGCAAAATCTAAAACGGGTCGGCTTCTTCAATTAGACGATTTCGTATGGAATGACCCTAGTTGTTTGTCATATTTTCTACAATGCTTCTGTAGTCATCTTTAGCATTACGGTACTAGTATTTTAGTATACGCTCTTCCTGTAGACTTGTTTGTTGTATCAGAAAATATGTGACTTAGTTCTCATCCTTCTGCAAAGTAAATACTTATACAAGAACTCTTACATTTTGCCTTCTGTTAGTGTTTAAAAGTCTTTATTGTTTTTTGAAGAACATTTTTATTAGATAGAGCCATAAAGACTAAATCGATATTAATTTTGTTTCAGCGCTTCCCATACTCCAAGCACACGTTCAGCTGGTGATTCCATGGGCTCCACGGATACGGTAGCGGTTTCAGAAGGTTCCACCAACGTCACCTTGGATACAGCTTCTTCTCACAGCGGTTCTCAACCGGCTTCTTGCAGGGCTCACTGCGGAAGCCTAGCTTCTTTCGACGCCTGTTCTGTAATCAACACTGAAGGTCAGTTTACATTTTTATATAAGTATTAGACTGGAAGTTAATTTTGAGGAAACGCGTCTCACCCCCTGAATGTCTTCGTTTTTATGCAAAATGAAAGGTAAGGTGGTTTGGAGCGAAAAAAAATTGTTTTAACCGGCCCTGTACGAGGATTTGAGTGTTTTTACGATTTTTTCCGGCACCGGATTTGTCGAAAACGACTTTCCTCGATATTATTGACACAAAAAAATGCCGAGAAAACCTATATTCGATGTAGAATTTTCCGGGAAACACGATCGCGCCAGTAGATTTGCAATATGTCATCAAGTTTTCCCGGAAAATTCGGAAAACCGATTTTTACGAAAAATCATATCTATACTATACGCATAAAAACCTTTCGAATTTTCGAACTGAGATATCAGTTAGAAATGTGTGCTAGTGAACCGAATTTCACTAGAAAAGAAAATTAAAATTGACCGTAATGCAAGTTTGAAATAAGCGCACTTTTACCCGCAAGCATGGAGGGGGAAATAGAAGTGTATACTCTTCGCGAACCGCCGTCGACATACGAAGTTTCTAACCTCAAATTTTCATGTGCATCGAGAGATTGTCAATAATGAGTCACTTCTCAATCTGCAATTTTTGCAGAACGGGCTATAAAATTGATGAGTGACTACAATAATATATTGACAAATGACGAAGAGCAGAGACAGTATATTCTCCAGGTGGTCAGAGAATACCGTAGAATATTCCCGACAGCTGATAAAGCATCACTAGTTACTGATCTGTATTGATTACTGATAGTTTGTTCGAATAAAAATTACCAAAAGTTTATGTACAATAATTTCCTATTGGTTGCCGTTTTATTATTTGATTTACCTCTCGCCCAGTGTCGCCGGTTTCCTAAAGCTTTATATTATCACTGCATGCATCTGATAAACTATTTTTGAGAAATAAAGTAAGCCAAATCTTCATGCAGAAATTCAGCAGTTTTAACTTTATTTTCTAGTGAAATTCGGTTCTGATTGAGGAGTACACATTTCTAACTGATATCAGGTCAAAGTACATACTATATCGAAGAGTATTCTGTCGAAATTCGAAATGTTTTTATGCGTATAGTATAGAGATATGAGTTTTTTTCAAAAAAATCGGTTTTCCGAATTTTCCGGGAAAACTTGATGAAATATTGCAAAATCACTGGTTTCTCGGAAAATTTTACATCGGATATAGGTTTTCTCGTCATTTTTTTCGGCTATGTGTCAATAATATCGAGAAAAGTCGTTTTCGACAAATCCGGTGCCGGAGAAATCATAAAAACTCTCAAATCCTCGTACAGGGCCGGTTAAAACATTTTTTTTTCGCTCCAAACCACCTCACCTTTCATTTTGCATAAAAACGAAGACATTCAGGGGGTGAGACGCGTTTCTTCAAAATTAACTGCCATGCTAATAAGTATATTTTTAATATTAATAATTTAAATTTAATATTAACACCCGGTTTTGACGAAATTATTGGACAAGCCAGAATATACACGAGAAATGTTTGGCTTTACAAGGCGAGTCATTAGTGTGCTCCTAAATAATGTCGTTGGCTTTGTATACCTTTTGCAAAGTTATATGTTTGATGCACAAGTAAATCCTCAAATTCCAGCCAATGTGATATGATTCAAGCAGGATGGAGCATCACCACTTTTCCAAATCAATATCTCGAAGTACCTCGACTTAACATTCTCAAATCGGTGGGTAGGGAGGCCAGAATTGTTACAGTGACCAGCACGCTCACCTGATCTTACCCCGTTAAACCTCTTATGGGGATATGCTGAAAGTATGCTATACAAAACTAAACCACGTGATCTACTCGAAGCTGAGTGTTTTAGTTTCTTGTAGCGAATTTCGTCAATCAGACGATTACTGTTGATTTTTGCAATAAAGTTTAAAACCATTTTTGAATACAGAATGAAAAGATCTTCTAAATAAAGGAAAAAACTCTTTCTGGCACCTGTAATAAAACATGTTTTAAAATCGTGATAAATTGGACGCATTAATACCCGCTTTGTATGCTTATTTTGTATCAATTCCTTCTCACTTTTTTTAAAATGTCTCTTCTTTCTTGTCGTTGGTGCTAATTGGAAGAGTGATACAAATACTTTACTACGCGCATTAAGTGTGAGCATTTACCATCTTTTGGCTTTCCACCAGATGTTCCGTTGTTGGAGGAAAGCGAATTAGAAGAGATTCAAGGAGGAACGAACGACATGGAGAATCCGGCCGTATCCGAAAGCTCCTCCCTCAAAATTTCCACTAACAGCGCTGACATTTTGTCAGTTTAAATAGTAAAATCGAACGAGGTGTCCTAAAAACATTGATTTTATTTGCCAGAACTAGTCAACAGTCTGAGTATACCCAGTTTTCTTTTACTAGATTGAACTAGTTCTTTATTAGATGTTTGACTGACGTTTTAGTGAAATTTCGAATATTTTAGGTATAGTTATTTATATTGTGTTTTTTTAGAGTTTTTAGGACACCATCTCGTATATTTAATACATGTTGGACCATCTTCTAATATTTATTTTTGTATGCCGAATATGTTGGAAAGTGTTGTCCTACAGTTCAACCATTCTGTGTCAAGAGTTCAGTGACCGGCACGTGTAATGATATCGGTCTTGAAAAGAATATAGAGATGACGGGTACTTTGAAAACATACTAAATTGCTAAGTTTACTTGTACGGCATAGCAACATCACAGTCACAGGAAAAAAATTATATTAAACACCAGAACATATAATTCAACAAGAGAATCGTAATAATAATAAAGAGGCGAGCACCAAATTCCAAACCGTAACACCGCACTGGCTGTCGACTGGCGCATTTAGCGCAAATTACATAGGTCTACAGAAAAAGCTCTGTCTTTGCGATCAGATCCATCATTTCCTGTGTATTTTGATGCACTGAAAACAAATTTGGCAAAAACATTTTTTCTACCGCATCATTTTTTCTCTCCACCCCCATATAACCCCCATAAACTCTTATAGAGGAACTTTTTTTTTTTAATTTTATTTAGATTTTTTTGGTTCGCTGATCACGAATCTGAAGTCAATCATAAATTTCGACTTAATGACAGATGTCAACAAGCTGTCAAATTTCACTAAAAAGTGAAAAGTTGATATTAAATGCATATTATTAAATTTTTTGGGTTGCTGATTACGATTCTGAAATTAAAAATGAATTATGTCAAAAATCATTTTTCACCACAGAATCGTAATCACCAACCCAAAAAACTTAATAATATGCATTTAATATCAACTTTTTACTTTTTAGTGAAATTTGAAAGCTTGTTGACAGATGTCATTAAGTCGAAATTTATTCTTGACTTCAGATTCGTGATCAGCGACCCAAAAAAATCGAAATAAAAAACCTTTTTAAAAAAATTTCCTCTATAAGAGTTTATGGGGGTTATATGGGGGTGGAGAGAAAAAATGATGCGGTAGAAAAAATTTTGTTTGCCAAATTTGGTTTCAGTGCATCAAAATACATAGGAAATGATGGGTCTGATCGCAAAGAGAGAGCTTTTTTTTTGTAGACCTGTGTTATTTGTCCAGTGTCCAAATATTACCAGATATCTTACGCACCTCTGCAATGTTATTAGGTTGTCGCAAAAATCATGACGCATTTTTTGGATGATTTTCAAGGCTCATTTATTAATAATAGAACAAAGTTCAATCAATGGTGTATTGCCCATTTTGATCGACGGTCTTTTGCCATATTTCTGAGAGATGCACGATTCCGCGCTCGTAAAAGTACCGCTCTTTTCCAGCGAAGAACTGGGTGATGCATGCTCTTTGAGATGGCCTCATCAGAATCGAACGATCTACCATTCAAGTCGTTCTGCAAGGAACGAAACAAATGGTAATCTGATGGGGCAAGGTCCGGTGAGTAAGGAGGATGAGCAACGTCCATAAAGTTAGCATTACCATTTCGCAATTTTGCAATGACAATACATGGATTAATTGTCGTTTTTTTTTGTCGTAAATTTGTCGCGCTTTATTAAAAAAAAAAACCATGGTAATGCCAACTTGACTGTCAAGTTAGCATTACCTCATTCCTAAACCGGCTGAATTCGTGGGAGAAAGCGTTCAGAGTATGATAATAATTTGTCGTGAATTTGTCGTGTTGAAATAAGTTCAAAAAAAATTATCCCTTGATGAGGTGGCGTTATGTTCGAAGACAAACATTACATTTCTCGTATCACTATAAAATGCAATTTCACGACAAATTATTTTCCGGCACGACAAATTCGTATGCCACGCACGACAAATTCCTGAAAAAAACCACCCCCTGCTGAAGTACACCTGTGGTAGTGCTGGGAACGAGGAAAAAAATTCTGATTTTTGTACTTTCGTGACAAATTATTTTCGTGCACGACAAATTTGTATGCGACGCACGATAAATTCCTGAAAAAAGAATCCTTCCGAAAAAACACCCCCTGCTTAAATACACCTGTGGTAATGCTGGGAACGGGGAAAAATTATGATTTTTCTTATTTTTTTTCGAAATGTACTTTCGTGACAAATTATTTTCCGGAACGACAAATTCGTATGCCATGCACGACAAATTCCTGAAAAAAGAATCCCCCCGAAAAAAACATCCCCTGCTGAAATACAGCTGTGGTAATGCTGGGAGCGGGGAAAAAATTCTAACTTCTTATTTTTGCGAAATGTACTTTCGCGACACATCATTTTCCGGCACGACAAGTTCCTGAAAAATAATCCCCCCCGAAAAAAACCACGCCTTGCTGAAGTACACCTGTGGTAGTGCTGGGAACGAGGAAAAAATTCTGACTTCTTAGTTTTGCGAAAAGTACTTTCGCGACAAATTATTTTCCACCAAATGTCATCTTCCAAGTTATTGCAAGTTACGTTACCCAAGTTGCTTTCCCCGTCGATTAACAACTAATTTAACTAATTGAAAATCTAATTTCAGTCTTTTGTTTTCGGAAATAGGTGTTCTGTTAAATCAGAAATATGGTGTTGTACATGTTTTCTTTTTTTTGTGCAGGAATTTCCTTATGTCGCGAAATAATTTTTAATAATGTCCTAAATAATCGCGAATCACGAATTCGAAAGTACATTTCGAAAAAATAAGAAAAATCAGAATTTTTTCCCCGTTCCCAGCATTACCACAGGTGTATTTAAGCAGGGGGTGTTTTTTTTTGGGGGGGATTTTTTTTCAGGAATTTGTCGTGCATTTCATACGAATAGTCGTGCTGGAAAATAATTTGTCGCGAAAGTACATTTCGCAAAAATAAGAAAAGTCAGATTTTTTCCCCGTTCCCAGCACTACCACAGGTTTACTTCAGCAGGAGGTGGATTCTTTTTCAGGAATTTGTCGTGCGTGGCATACGACTTTGTCGTGCCTGAAAATGATTTGTCGTGAAATTGCATTTTATAGTGATACGAGAAATGTAATGTTTGTCTTCGAACATAACGCTACCTCCCCTGTAATTCATCAAGGAGTGATTTTTTTGAACTTATTTGTTCACGACAAATTATTATCATACTCTGAACGCTTTCTCCCACGAATTCAACCGGTTTAGGAATGAGGTAATGCTAACTTGACAGTAAAGTTGGCATTACCATGTTTTTTTTTTTAATAAAGCGCGACAAATTTTATCATTTCACGACAAAAAAACGACAATTAATCCATGTATTGTCATTGCCAAATTGCGAAATGGTAATGCTAACTTTATAGACGTGATGAGACAAGACTTCCTATCCAAGCTGCAGCAACTTTTGGCGAGTCACCAAACTTGTATGGGATCCTGCGTTGTCGTGGTGGAACGCTCATCAATCGCAAAGGCGTAGTGTCTTTGCGATTGATGAGTTCTGGCCACTCAGAGCTCAGAGCTCTGGCTTCTCCGCAAGAGATGTATTCATATAATCCAGTTGGCAACAGTACACATTGGAATCGATCGTCTGGTTCTGCGGTAGGAGCTCAAAAAACACCACGCCTTTGTAATCCCACCATATTGAGAGCATAACTTTCCTCTGGTGAAGATCAACTTTGGATTGTGTTCGGGCTTTCTCGGTTCCACTGCACCACGATCGCTTACGTCGAATATCGTTGTAAACAATCCATTTTTCATCGCCTGTTACCATGCGCTTCAAAAACGGATCGATTTTGTTGCGCTTAAGGTGAGTATCGGCGATATTGATGCGATTGGTGAGATGAATTTCTTTGAGTTCATGAGAAACCCATATATCGAGCTTGCTGATGAATCTCAGTTTCCGTAGGTAATCGTGAACGGTGAAATGATGAAGGTTTAGTGTCTCCGCAATGTCACGATTGATCGAATGTGGGTCTGCTTCGATCAGTGCCTTTATTTGGTCGTCATCAGCAAAAATACCTCATGACTTTTCCGACATCCTATTAAATAATCAGTTCTATAATTTCCTTTTTTAATTAAAATAACTATAAGGAACATATTATTTATTAATTCAATTATTACCGGAAAAATATAAAGGATAGATACATATTGAAAAAAATTATAATGGCAACGTTTTTCGACGTTTATTGTGGTTTAGAAATCGTTGCACTATTCATACATAATGGTTCGACTTTAGCCTCAGATTATTTTAGAACATTTAGCAAGACTGGAAATGTACAAATTTGAATAAGATATGTACCTATATTGATTTTATCATTTTACTTGATTTTAGTAAATCAAGTTAGTTTTTGGCTTAGAAATATTATGTTTCTGTTCTTTTTTTTCAAAAATATCTGCATATTTCTGGTGAAAATACAGTATTGCGAGTATGCTAATTGCACACTCTGAGTTACCAAATTTTTTAGAACGTATAAAACTACACGCAACAATCTTTGTTTTTTTTTTTAGAAAAGCAGTACTTTGATGTTTGTTGTGTCGTTTTTATTAATAAATGTTTATGCCACTTACCTAATTAACAAATTTTTAAAAATTATTCGTAAATTTTAAACTGTTTCCAATTGTTTGGATTAAATTTTGAAATAGGTGGGGTTAAATAAAATAGTGTACTTTTTGGGTCCTATTCTTGAATTTTTTACTCACTTTAATATGTGAGTAGTAATTTTCAGTGTTTCAATTATATTAAAATATGTTAAACGTTCGAAAACAAAAATGACATTTTATTTGGGAACTGTTGGACTGATTTAAGAAAAAAATAGAGCTGCGTTGAAGAGAGATTTGAAATACCGCTCAAACTAAGTGTCACAAGACCCCATAACTAGAGCGGGGCATCCCGTCCGCGCGACATAGGCGTACCGTCGGAAATTTACCGGTCAACTTATTCCAATACACTATTTTCGTCCGCGCTGTATACAATTACTACGTAAATTTTGTTTCCCCACCGTTTGGAACATATTTGTCCAAAAAAAAGTCGTATTTGGTATATCGTAAAAGTCGTATTAGTTATAATAAATGTTCATTCGGTGTTCTATCAATGTATGTTAACTGTGTATGTCAAATATAAGTAGATGTGTCCATAGCAGGATAGTGTCCAAATTGTTATAATTATTGTATTTAAATGTTTATTATTTAATTTTCACATGTTGATATTGTTGTTTTCCAATCCACTTTTACTTTGTAACATAGATGGACAGAATGTTTAAAAAATGTACCTACTTTCGTTCTAACAACTCTATTACATTGTAAAAGTCCTTTACTCGTATAAAAATATCGAATTTCCTGAACTTGCGGTGGAATTTCTCAATTCATTATGCCATTTAGATTAGTTAAGTACTGATAGAAAAATATACCCAGAATAAATTATAAGGAAATATAAGTATTCTATGAAAGTTTTGAATTTAAGAATAATTCTAATTCTATTTTGATCACTTATATAATGTATAATATTAAGCTTTACAAATATATACTGGATTTGTTGAAAAGGGGGATCGAAGTAGGTAGCGACATTCTATGTGCTATGTTAGGTAAGTGTATAGATGATGCAGGGTAGTTCTAGAAAAGCTTCATCGAGTCGTTTTACGGATTTTTGAAGTTTTAGAAGCTTGGAAGACGACGTAGGTTCTTTACGAATTTTAATATGTGATTTTATAATATACAGGGTGTCCCAAAGAGCGGTGTCACCCCGAAAGACTGCAGACTGGTCATGTGCATGCCAAAAAAATGCAGATACAAGTGTGGTGGTTCTCGAGAGATAGTCACTTTTGTAAAATTGGTGAACAGTCGCTTTCCTATGTGAATATTTTTATGTCGCGACTTCAAATGAAGGCCAATAATTGTTTGTTGGCCATTCAGTTGGTCATTGTCAGTTGGACTTCAAATGAAGGCCAATAATTGTGTCTTTTGTTATACACTAATAGAACAAATTAGAGGGTGAAAAATGGTCTTATCGAGGTCTAAAAAAAGCATTTTGAAGCTTCAAGTTTCTAGTTTTGAGATATTTCAGCAAAAAATTTTTTGAGCTACATGTTGAATTAGATGCTACATGTACGCAATTTTAGGAAGTAGTGTGAGAAAAAAAATTACGGATTTTTTCACTTTAACCGTGATTAGGACATGTTTAAGCTCAAACAACCAGACACTTTAATTTTTTCAAAAGTTAGACCGTTTGCAACAAGAAAACTGTTCGTTAGATCGTAATGTAACTTTGCATGGTTTTTGGGGGTATATTCAACTGTAAAAGGCACATGCAACATTAGTCATTTCATGAAGATTTGAATTTCAGCCGTTGATGTTCTGAAAAATCATCAAAATCATCAACCCGTTTTTTTCCTGATTTTTCAAATTAATGTCAAGTATAAAAAAAAGTATCCTCAAAAATCGCAGTAGAACCTTGTAGGATGTTTATTCCAGTTTTCAGAAATGCCCTTAGATTTTCTGTGCTACCGTTGGTTGCTGAGATATCGTCGATCAAAGACAAAAGGGTCCTTTTTGATTTAAAGTTCGATATCTCAGCAACAAATGGTCGTATCGAGATTTTAAAAAAAGCAAATTGAAGCTGAATAAATAAGCTATCCGGTCCATGCTAACCGGTGCATGGCTAAGTTAGAAAAAGCAAAAAAAATCCGCAAAATCTTTTCTTACACTACCTAAAATTGCGCGAAACATGTAGCTCTAAAATTTTTTTTGCCAAAATATCACAAAACTAGAAACTTGAAGCTTCAAAATGCTTTTTTTTAGACCTCGATAAGACCATTTTTCAGCATTCAGCATGAGACACAGCATTCTGAAAAATCTCTAAAAATTCGGAATTTTTTTTTGGCCCTTTAGTTATTTCCATTAGTTTTTAGCCTACATTTTACCAGTCGCGGCACCTCCAAAAAAAAAAAAATAGAAATTCATTTTTAAGGTTTTGGGTATTACCTTCGTCCAATTTTGATTATTCACCCTTTAAAAAAAATTTTAGTACATAGAATCTACAACTGACCTCAAACTGTCCTCAAAAATTGACGCAACTAATGCAAATTCCAAAATAATAATAAATATAGTAACATTAATTGTTTAAAATAGCATAACTTAATAAAAACAAAAAATTAATAATTTACATAGAACTCTACATATACAGCAATTACCTCGAAATTGGTAACTCGCTGTGGTTGAATAGTCTTTTTTTAACCATTACTAAACAAGGGCGTAACCAGGGGGGGGGCGATGGGGGCGATCGCCCCCTCCCCCAAAGGGTCAAGTAAAAACAAAAATACTCGGGGGAATGCGGTTGCCCTTGGCTGTAATGACCCTTTTTTTTTAGCTTGAATTGCATTGAGCGCAAAGATAACTACTGGCTACGCCCTTGTTACTAAAGTTACTGTTTTTATTACCATTTTGGAATTTGCATTAAATGCACCAACATTTACTCTAGCTCTACATTTTTTTACATAACCTGTCTGTATATGGACTGAGTCTGGACCATGTTCTGTAACCCCCTTTTTGGCACACACTGTATAATTCGTTAAATTGGAAACAATCATCATATTTCAATGCATTAATGACGTAGATGTTGTACATGTTATCCTGTTAATTTCCTAACATTATCGGATGTCTACGTATTTTAAAGCAAGCCATTCGTATTATTAATATGGGTAAAAAACCTGAGACACCCTGTATACACAAACACATTTTAGTGCTTTGGCATACGGACACAAAATATTAAATTTAAAGAATCGGGTAAGCAATGCCACAAATAAATATTGTGGTATGGAATACACCATTTTCCAGGTCACCCGCCGTCATTGGATGCTGGAATTAAATCTCGTGGGATTTAAATAACAATCGACTAAATTCGATCTTAGTTTACAAGGTACGTTGATTGGTTCATCTTGTCGGTTTCATCTCTCGGCAATTAGAATTGGTGGGAATTCGATCTCGTGAGAAATCCAATCGAAATTCGATGAACTATGTATTAGGCGACATTTTATATGTTAAGTGACAAGATGAGAGGATTAGATCTCATAGGAATTGTACTTACACCTAATCTGCATTAATTTTGTGTAACAACATTATTTGTTTCTAGTACCACTCTGTTAAAATCCACGTTCCTCTAGATGTCTGTGAAGATGTAAAAATTGCTAACGTGAAAAATTAAAGTGGGTTGGCTTAATGACGGTTAAAATGCGAATGTCTTGCTTTTGTGTGTTTCTTGGTATCTGTTTTCAAAATATTAATGTGATGTTTATAATATTTTATTGATGTAAGTTTCCCTAATAAACAGATAATGAACATATAACTAATATCCAAAGACGTCTGTGTTCTAGTCTACGTGGAAAAAATATATGTCTATTAATACTGTTAGTAACAGTTTTATTTTATGACATGTTTTTTTTTTAGTACACATTACATTTAGTATAGTTATATTTATAGATCATGAATATATAATTTGGGCTGTTGATAATTCTAGTTTTGATTAAAGAGCATTTCGAGAAATGTTAAATCTCTGAATTACTAAATGACAGTAGTCAATATGATCCAAAGCTTTTGAAAAACGGGATGTTGTAAAATGCATGTTTAATTTGATTCTCACTTTGCAGTCAATTTATGATTATGGAAAAAATAGATATATTATGGTCCTTATATTTATAAATTGAAGATGGACTGTTTCTGTATCTAACTGGTAACTAGTGAAAACAAGAAAATTATAGATCCAGATAAATTGTGACAGTTGAATTGGTATTTGTCAGTGAATGGGATAAGACAATGTTCTAGATCCCATGTTAAAAAAAATATATTCTTATTTTTGTGAAAACTACGATTTATAGAAAAATATTGTTTTCCATTTAAAAATATAAAGTTGACCTTCAATGTTTCAACCTTTTGAACGTTCTCACGGTCAAAATATCTAGATACATATGTAACCATTTTGTTGCTCCTTTAAAATCAACTTTTCGTTCTCGTGATATACAGACTGTACAAAAACGGGACAGTCAATTTTCTCGAGGCTGTGACCTGATAAAAATGAGACCTTGTGGTGAATTTGTGACCTGGGAAAATGGCCTTTATAAATTTGTTGGAACGTGAGTGACTTATTCATGATATATAAATTGACCTTGACTGTGCACTTCAAGGTCATTCGGATGTCCATTTGCAAATTTAGAATGGAACCATTTTTGACCTTAGATTCCGAGATCCGACGGTCTGGGACAGATTCCCTAGACAGAGCGTGAAATTTTATGTTCAGAAGCATATTCCCATCATACAGGGTCAAACCAAGGTTGAGCTGATCATCAATTTGGTCGGTTTTATCGAACTTACTTGTATAAAAGTTATTTCGTTTTGAGAGGCTAACTTAATAATTACCTTAACTTGACCGTAACCCTGATCGTCAAGGTCATTTGAAGGTCATCTTGAATTTTCAAAGGATAATAGTAATTTTTTACCCCGGATTCGGAAAGAACAGAAATCTGTACATTAATTAAATGCATCTTAAAAATAAAAGAAGTCGATGTCATGGTTTCTATAGGTCAAGGTTTATTATTCAAGGTTTTGAATGATAGCTTTTCCCAATTTTAGGTCACTACTTCAAGAAAATCTGCCAAATTGACCTTCGTTTGACCACGTGAATTGATGGCAGTTTGAGCTCAACATTTGATAATGATTTTGAACACAAACTTTCATGGTATTCGAATCCGGTGTCAAAAATAGGTGATCCCATTTGAAATTTTTAAGTTGACCTTTAAATGACCTTTGGTGTAAGTTCATTTCTCAAAACCAAGAAACACTGAATAAAAATTGAAATGAAGAGTAACTACTGGAGTCTTACACATTTTGTTTTCGCACGTTCTTTTAGGTTCTGTCCGATTCCGGGATCGAAAAAGTGTTTCCGTTTAAGATTGTCTAAATCCAAGTTGATCTTCTAATGACCTTGAAGGTCACAGTCACACTGTTTCAAGTTAAATGACGCACCCGGTATTTATTTTGGAAAGATCTGTCTAATGCTTCTCGAAAATGCTCGAATAATCATCTGATTTTAATTAATCATTTAATTTTACTATGAGTGGAACGAAATTAGCTTATCTGATATTGGATCTAGTTTCGAAAATTAAGTGTAATATCATTGGACCAACATTTGTATAGTTTTTTTTACACTCATTAAGGTCAGAGAAGCTTCTTTCGTAAGTGGAAATTTGTTACTTGCAACATACAGCACATTCGATTCACAACAAAGAGAGGATATTACAAGTAGCAGGTAGCTTCATGAGCATAAGACTGGAAAAAATAGATCACATTATTGTAAGTAATGGGTTTCCCTGTATTTATCTACGTTCATTCAAATGTCCTACTGTATAGTAACAGTTGTAGTAAATATATTATCTTATTTTTGTAACCTTATTTAAGAGTAAGTATAGACAATAAAAATTGAACAAAAATACTGCTGATTATTACTATTTTATACTTTTACCTATAGGGCACCATTTTAACAACGAGGAACCTTTAATTCTGTCGTGTATTCTGTCATAGGTATACTTTGTACAAAATAAAAACCGATGACGCACTACACTTGTACAGTGATACCACCACTCAATTTTTAAGGTTGTCGGAAAGTTCATGACGCAAAGTTCAACCAGTGATGTATTGCCCATTTTGATCGATGGTCTTTGGCCATCTTTCTGGGAACTGTATGATTTCGCGTTAGTAGAAGGACCGCTCTTTCCCAGCAAAGAACTGGGTGAGATACCATTCAAGTCGTTCTGCAAGGAACAAAACAAATGGTGATCTGATGGAGCAAGGTCCGGTACTCACCGAACCTTGATTCCTACTTGCTCAAAGTTGGATGCGACAAGATTTCCCATCTAAACTGCAGCAACTTTTGGCGAGTCACCAAACCTGTTTGGGGTCTTGCATTGTTGCGGTGAAATACTACGCCTTTGCGATTGATGAGTTCTGGCCGCTTCTCCGCAATAGATGTATTGAAATCATCCAGTTGGCGACAGTACACATCGGAGTCGATCGTCTGGTTTCGCGGTAGAAGCTCGAAAAACACCACGCCCTTATAATCCCACCATATTGAGAGCATAACTTTCTTCTGCTGTAGATCAGCTTTCGATTGCGTTTACTATGATCCCTTACGAGTGGTCGAATGTGGGTCTGCTTCGATCAGTGCCTTTATTTGGTCGTAATCGGCTTATTACAATCGGTGATATTATCACAAATTCGCAATCGTCACAATTTAAACAAGTAGCTTTTGTAAGCAAATAGCAAAGTCGCATCTGTCAATAATTAAGTTAATGGTTGTCAAATATTGTTTTGTTGTCATTTGACTTTGAAAAATGTTCACGCACAACGAAAAAGTGGACATGTTATTAGTTTATGAAAAAAAAAAAAAAACCCCCCCGGGGGCAGTTCAGTTATGCGCCCAGAGATACCTCGAACGTGTTATTCCAAGCTTAAAAATATTTGCAAGATTGGAACGCAATTTACGTGCAAATAACGAGGCATTTTCTTCTAGAAAGGGAAGACAATTTGTTAAAAAGGTTAATACTGTTGCCACTGATTTGCAGTATTTTGAAGACCATCCAAGGGCGTAGCCAGTATTTTTCTTTGGGGGGGGGGAGGCGACCAATGCAGATTAAACAAAAAAAGCAAACCAAAAAAAGGTCATTGGAGGCAATGGCAAGCGCGACTATTTTGGTTTTTACTTGACCATTTGGGGGGGGGGGGCATCGTCAAGCTGTTCGTTGCTCCTCGAAAATGTGCCATTACAGCTGCGAGCAAACATGTGTTTCCAGCATGACGGAGCTCCACCGCATAAAGCAAGAAATGAAACTTATGGAGAAAATTGGATAGGTATAAATGGACCGATACCGTGGGCGCCTAAATCACCGGACTTGACTCCACTAGACTTCTTCTTGTGGGGAACTTTGAAAAATAAAGTTTACAGAACACCATCTGTTAACTTTAGTTGTGGTCATTTTAATTTTGGGAAACAAAATGTTCCTATAAAATTAAAATTAAAATGGCCATCATTTTGAAAAAAATATATTTTGTAACAAATCGAAAAACCTCTGCTTATATTTGTTTCTAGATTATGAAAAAAAATTTACTGCAAATATTCCACAGAGCGTTACTGAGATCCCAGGGAGTGCTCCAGGTTTTTTGAAAATTTTTTCTCAAACTTTGTTGACGGTTTTTTCACTATAAATCCTTTCTGTAAGAGGTGTATAGTCATCACCTAAAAAGTGAAGTGGGTCCCATGCGTCGTTTTCAAGATATGGCTAACTGAAATATCACCAACCGCCACTGGACAGATGCGACTTTGCTATTTGCTTACAAATGCTACTTGTTTAAATCGTGACGATTGCGTATTTTTGATAATACTTTTTTTTTTTTCTGGGAAAAAAATTCGATGATGTCATTACTTCAGTTTCCAAATATGGAAGAATATGCAAATTTGGTTTAAAATGGACCTTACTCAATCCCATTTAAGAACCTCTTCAGATTTTTTCTGTCGTCTTTCCTTTTCTTATAATAGAGCTGAGACATCGAGTTTCGCTCACCCTGTACTTTGGATTTACTTTCAAAGGTATTTAATGCTGTTGCGTGCACTTATAAGGTTGAAATATCGTCGACGTGAGCTGTCATGCTCTAATGCCTTCACATAAAAAAATAGTTTGGACTTGTCAATGAGCCCCAACCATCATCGACCTGTCCAATTCGATTTTAGACGTTGTGTATTATTTAAAGTGACTCAGATGACCCTTCTATTAAAACCTTATGTTCTAATGTTTTTTTTTTCTTCAATCATTAATATTAATAACGAAACTCGAACAATGCAAGAGAAACACTTCGTGAAGACCGACTGTCAAAGAAAAAAGAAATCGGTTAGATCAAAGCGATTACGGCGAGTTAAACAAATTGTTTTACACCGTCCATTACATAGAAAACACATTTCTAATATGCGATGGCGAGTCCGAGATAAAGAACCGCCTTGTATATTTATGATAAATTGACCTATCACCTTCGATTCCGTATGAGAGTACCTCATTGTGGCCTGATGTGTTCATTATTAGATATAATTTATCCTTTAACAGCTAATTAGCGGACAACTATAAATAATAATGTTATTATTCCTGGACAAAAGCTCTCTTAATTTTTATTGATCGACGCAGTTTCGCAGGAAGTAAGGCGGTGAAAGATGTGACATACGGGACTTTTGTTAGTAAGGCGCGGGCGCATCGTAACGAAATGTTCTACGAAATTCGTTTCTACTACTCGGTTATTCATGCTCATTAACGGTTAACGGATAACGTTTTCAGTTGGCGTCGATTACGATTACGATTACGTATGGGGTAGGTACATGCCCTGTGCACTTAAGCGATGCTTATTGTGCCCCCATAGTCTAGTCATTCCATTAGTCCTGTTTCCTTAAGAAATTTAAGGACATAGTCTAATGGAGCATCTGTCACTTCTTTTGGTTCTATTGTTATAGCCCCAAAGTTCGAATATCTGGTAGCTGCCAGCGCTGGGCATTCGCATAGTATGTGGAGGGAGGTTTCTTCCTCCTCTCCGCACCTTCTGCAGTCGGGATCATTTTTCACCCAGATTGTCGTAAGATGTCGCATGAGTGGACAGTGTCCTGTAAACAGTCCTACTATCCATCTCAGCTGGTTTCTATCCAGTTTTATGAAGTCTTTTGACTTGTCCCAGGATGGTTCACCAATGAACATCCGCGAGTGTCTCAACCCCTGGGACTTTCGCCCAGTGCAATATATGTTTTTCTCTTAATAGGTCCTTCATGACCCTCCTGGCTGTCCGGTAAGCCAGACCGCAGGTGGGTTCCGGCCCTATCAGTGGAACTTCCGCCCCTTTCTTTGCATGAAAGTTCGCTCTTTCGTTCCCTTCATGGACTTGGTGCCCTCTCATCCACTTGAGAGTGATACTGCCGTGTTCCGCTAGTTGTGTTAGCGAATCCATACAGTCTTTAACTACCTGGGAATGCATTTCTACAGCTCCCAGGGCTTTGAGTGCTGCTTGGCTGTCAGAGATGATCTGGATCCTCTTATTTGTATAAGACCTCCTAGTCATCTCCTGCGCGCAAGCGGATATTGCAGTTATTTCTGCCTGAAATACGGTTACATAGTTCCCCAGGTTTATGCTGATTTTGCACCCTGGGTCTCTATTTGTTGTCCCCGCTCCAGTACTTTGTTCCATTTTGGACCCATCTGTATACCAGATGGTTCCATTCTGCTGGACTGGTGTATGACTTCTGTCTTCCTCTCCCTCCTTCGGTATGATCACCCGATAAGGTTTGTGGAAGACTATGTCACGGCCAATTCTGTCCGACCGCATGTTTGGTTTTTCAGTTGGCGTCACAACTGTACTTGTACATAATGCTTTTTGGTTGGTAATTTTATAATTCTCTAAAATTGTGCTTCTCTATAATAAACGGAGACTAGCATTTAGAACTAAAAATTGTACCAGGTGTGGCTATTAAATAACCGAACTGCTGTCATAACACGTTTTATTCGTTACCAATTACAGTAGCAACTTGTTGGCCTTCAATGTACTCCCCTTGACGATCTCTACACCGCTCCATATGACTTTTCCATTGTTGAAAGCAGTGCTGGAAGTCCGCTTCTGTCAGCTGGTTCAGAACCTCCGTCGCTTTGGCTTTACCCGCTTCCACACTTTCGAATCTTCCTTCAGCGCCGATTTGACCTTGGGAAATAAAAGAAAGTCATAGGGGGGAATGGGAGTATGGTGGATGTTCCAATACTGTAACGCACGTTGCAAAAAACGCCTTCACAGACAAAGCAGAATGGGCGAGTGCATTGTCTTGATGAATCTTCCATGATTTGGTCTTCCACAAATCGGGTCATCGTCTTTTCACACGCTCACGAAGGGCCGTCAGAACCTCGATGTAATATTGTTGATTGACCGTCTGACCCCCAGGGACCCAGTGAACGTAAACAATGCCTCGAAGGTCAAAAAAGACGATCATCATCGATATGCTCATCCTGTTTTTTTATTTTTTGCTTTGACGAGTTCGGGCTCTTCCAACGCATAGACTGGCGATTTGTTTGGGGGTCGGAAGTAAAAAACCACGATTCGTCACAAGTAATCACCGTGTCTAACAAGCCTGGATCAGTGTCAATGTTTAGACTGTCAGCGCAAATGTTCATTCTTGATTCCTTTTGCTCGGGAGTGAGGAGTTTAAGCACCCTTTTTGCGCAAACTTTGCGCACGTTGAACGATTCAGGACGATCTTCGCGCATTAATTTACCCATTTTTTTCAATGTTTTCATCCGTTTTTGACATTGAGGGCCGTCCGGGGCGCGGACCGTCTTCGGTCGTTTTACGTCCCTCTTTAAATCGTTTGAACCATTCAAAAACTTGTGTGCGGGATAAACATTCATTACCGTATACTTCTTTAAACAATGCATAAGCTTCTGTAAAAGTTTTCCTCAGTTTAACAATAAACTTGAGATTAACCTCCACAAGTTTTAATAGCCACACCTCGTAAATGTTATAGAACAGTCTGTACTAAATTGGTTATGCATGCGTTGATATCTCGGTTATTGTTGGAGTCAGAAAGATGGTTAAATGGGGTTTTTCAAATTAGATTTATCTGTAATCGTTTTGGAGATAATTCCAAAAAATTGAGAAGGTGCGTTTTAGATAATGATCAGTTATTAGAGGCATATGCATTGTTTCAAATCTGAACTTTTTAGGTAACGGCTTTTTTTGAGATAATATTAAAGAAAACGACTTGGAGCCGCTATTCTGATATTCTGATAATTTATTGTATTTTGGAAGAGAAAACGAAAGCGTACAAGCATTTTTAAACAAAACATAACAGGGCTGTTGCGTCTCTGTTACAGCTGTGTTCTTTTGACGTGTCAGTTTTTCTTCACAACCCCTTTTAACCCCCTGCAGTTTTCAACAGTATTTTGTAATGCATTTTTTGAGATTGTCGAAATCGCAGATCTCGAATCCGATTCACAATTGAAATTTGACATAATTACAGCTGTGAACAAGCTGTCAAAATTCCTGAAACGCAAAAACAGGTTTAAAAAAAAATCAAAATGACTTCTAGTCGCGTTAAGACCGGTCCTGGAATATTATTAACCTATGGGCTCTAATAATAATAATCCCGAAGAAGTAATTATTGTAATTTAAATTATAATATTACGTTTTATTGATGAAATGATATCGGTAAACTAGGTATTATAATTTAATCAACGATCTATGGGTAGTTGAGATGAAAAGTGAAATTTAATAACCAATTTCAGTCAACATTCTAAGACAGTTCTTACATAATCGATAAAAAACATCCTTGCATATAAATAAGTGGAGGAGGATGCGAACATTAAATTTCGCGTGAAAATTATGCGTGACAATAACATAAAATAAATCCACAGCAATGATGTATACAAAAAAAAACAATATTTTGATATACACGTGTCCCTAATGAGTTTGCATGTTTTCAGGTATTGTGAAAATCACATGAATAGTGGTAGAATCACAGGTATAGTTGAAATCACACAACATGAAAATTTAAAATGCGATATCTCGGCGAAAAAAAAAAAGACGTTTGAGCAAACAAAACGGCATTTGAAAAATGAAGACTTGTACTTTAAGATTCCACACATAATTTTTTAAGAAAAAAAAATCGCGGTGCTACATAACTTCAAATACAAAATTACTTCGGAAACAACTATTCATTGTCCA
This sequence comes from Aromia moschata, assembly GCA_029963805.1. NCBI lineage: Eukaryota > Metazoa > Arthropoda > Insecta > Coleoptera > Cerambycidae > Aromia > Aromia moschata. The sequence goes on along the minus strand of JAPWTK010000524.1, from coordinate 230,554 downwards.
GGGGCACAAAATTTTCAAAATTTTGCAGGGTAGTGTTATTTGCCTCCTTTTGGTTCCATCGCCTATGTAACACTATCATGTACGAGGGTTGCCTTTTATATTTCTGGATTTGAGATCAAAAACAATTATTTATCAATAAAAGTGACTTTATTATTTTTCAAAATATTGTCCATGAAGATCAATACACTTTTGCATGTATCCGGACCAAGTTTTGAAACACTTTTTCCTCTCTCATTGAAACACCTCTAAAACATGCATTTTGAACGCAAAAACCGCTACTTCAGGTGTTGAAAAAATGTTGCCCTCGCCGGATTTGTTTTCAGCGGTAAAAATTACTTCGGAAACAACTATTCATTGTCCAGGGGCACAACATTTTCAAAATGTTGCCTCCTTTTGGTTCCATCGCCTATGTAACACTATCATGTACGAGGGTTGCCTTTTATATTTCTGGACTTGAGATCAAAAACAATTATTTATCAATAAAAGTGACTTTATTATTTTTCAAAATATTGTCCATGAAGATCAATACACTTTTGCATGCATCTGAACCAATTTTTCCCTCTCTGATTGAAACACCTCTAAAACATGCATTTTGAACGCAAAAAACCGCTACTTCAGGTGTTGAAAAATATTGCCCTCGCCGGATTTGTTTTCAGCGGTAAAATTACTTCGGAAACAACTATTCATTGTCCAGGGGCAAAATCTTGCAGGTATATAGTAAGTAGGGTCCCGTCTATTATTACAATGAGGCCCAACTATGAGGCGTTTGTCCGAGGATTTGCCTAATTAACCTTATGCCGGTTCTGTTAGACATCACAGGAGAGTCGAGTGTTACACATCACACATGATGATATGCTAAAAAATTAATTACCGGCAGATATAATAAACGATGTACGTACCTACTTTTCCCTATTCAAATCTGATTTCATTACGCTGCTAATACAAATGAACTTTCGGAAACTGAACGTTATCCTCATGTTCGGTACACTTTTTCGTGTTAGCCGTGCTCGCTGTTACATAATGAGCGCCTACCTAACTAGATCTCTGGTTAATCAATGCTATTAACCCAGATCCTCTCTGAAATACGATTAACGTTCCTTTATAATTGAATGGCAAGAGAACACGAGATGTCATTTAAACATAATAAATAGCGCAATAAGTCCCTTATTATGCTATGCAAAATTAGAGGAGAGCGGATTGAGGCGATCAGTTAGGTAAGAACGGTTTCTACATTCTGTATTGAAAACTGTAACGGTTGATTTTTAGTGAAGTGATGCGGACAAATATGAAAGTTTGTTGTAAATAAACGACAAATTCTAAAGCCCCGCTTTTGGCCTTGTATAGAGCATATAGAGGGTGAGTCAGAAAGAATGGGAGAAGACTAAGCTGGAGATACTGGACACCAAAATATTATGATTGAGCTCAACATGCCTTATACCAATGTCGCTAGTTTAAGAGATACAGAGTGTTCAAAGTTTAATTTTTTTTCTGTTTCTCAATAATTAAGAAAGTTTTGAGTGTATAATTCTGAAAATTGGTAGTTTTATGTTTATTGGTGTGAGAATTACGAATTTTGAGCTTGTTTGACGTTGCCCCTAGAGGGCGCTAGTTTCACCGTATTATTTTGGTGAATTAAAACATATTTTTTTATCTGTTGAAACAATTCGAGACAACGGTCGAGAATCTAAACGAACGCTCAATTCTACAGAGAAAATCTATCTATCGGTTTTTAAGTTATTTGCATTTAAAAGGTTCAATGTATTTTGTTGATTTTTTTTTCAGGCGCTGATATTGCTAAATTTTTTCTAAGTAGGCTTGTGTCTTACAGTAATTTATATACCATTAAAAAGTATTTTGATTGAGCTCAACATGCCTTATACCAATGTCGCTGTTTAAGAGATACAGCGTGTTCAAAATTTGCAACGTCAATTAAGGGATGATAGTGCTAAAAAATGTCGCACTCTAGTACATACTTTGTTTAGATTTTTGTTGTCGTTGAATTCGTCATATTTTGAGAAAATGGCAAATTTTGTTGAAAAACAGTTGCACTTTAAATTTTTTCCGAATCTTATGGTTTATTTCCCTACCACCTGGCCTATTTGCCATGTCTATTAGTTTTGAGATCATTGCTTTTGTTTTTCTAATTTTTGTTGTTTTCTAAGCTTAAGTGGTTAGTAAAGAGCTATCCAAAAAATATAAAACCTGGCTATGAACGACAGAGATGGAAATAGCGCTCATGCGAAGAAGAACTTTTGAAGTGGCTTTCACAATTGTAAAATAAATAACGGAATTCCCTTTTAATGAAGTAGACAAGCATGTTCTACATGCAATTTATTTTAGAAATGGCAGTAGAATCAATGGAAGCTGAACATACGAGGTGTGGCTATTAAATAACCAAAATGATGCTTCTACCAGCGCGCTGCGAGCGTGTCGCGACAAGTTTGAACAGAACTGTGTCTGGTGGTACACCCTGAGCTCGCCGGACAAGCCAGTGGGTCGCTCAGTTTGACTGTAGCAGGATTCCAGGGGCAATCCCATAATAAAGACATAGAATGTCAAAATGAGGAGAATTGAATGAGGGCTGGAATGAGGAATTATATGAGAGTTAAATGAGACATAGAATGTCATTTAAAGACATAGAATGTCAAAACGGACGAAAACATTGAAAAAATCGGTAAATTAATCCGCGAAGATCGTCGTCTAAGCAGCCGAGCATCCTTGCTGAAACAACAGGAATCGACAAAGAATATGTTCGTCAGATTTTGCGGGAATCGTTCAATATGCGCAAAGTTTGCACAAAAATGGTGCCAAAACTCCTCACTTCCGAGCAAAAGGAAACAAGAATGAACATTTGCACTGACATTCTAAACAACATTGATATTGTTCCAGGCTTGTTAGACACGGTGATTACTTGTGATGAAAGTGTGGAAGAGGTTAAAGCAAAAGCGACGGAAGTTCCGAACCAACCGACAGAAGCGGACTTCCAGCACTGATTTCAACAATGGAAAAGTCGTATGGAGCGGTATAGAGATCGCTAAGGGGAGTACATTGAAGGCGAAAAAAGTTGCTACTGTAATTGGTAACGAATAGTGTCTTGACAGCAGTTCGGTTATTTAACCCATTTAAGGCCAAGGTAAGAAATAAAAGGGTATTACTACAAATTTCTTTATTTTTCAATAGAACAATATTAAAGAAGCACAGAAAATGCGAAAAAAAATTTTTGGTACCTTACATTTAGAAAAAAAATAGTGTTGCGTATACGCATCATTGGCCCAATACATTAAAACTACTTGCTATGATATTCATTAAAACAATCAGCATGTATATGTACATTACATATTTTACACATGTATATTGTTTGGCTGTGGAAAACTTCAAACTTTTAGTTCATCTTTGACGATAAGACTTTTAAGAACTTTGTGGTGTTCTGGATCTTTTACAAAAGATAGTAAGTCCAACACAACCTGGGTGCCCAATTCATATTCATTTTTTGTTTTTCTAAATTTGCACCTCCATTTGGCATAAATTGATAAAGGTAGCCTTCTGCAGAGCACAGACACCAAAGTTTGAACCCAAATTTGACAGGTTTGCCTTTTATATACACTTTGCAGGAATGTCTTCCAAAATAGAGAAGAGAAGAGAACAAACTTATCCAATTAGAGTCGAGCGCGCTAAAAAGAGCGGCATCATTCAGAACAGCAAACGTCGCCCAATTCATCGGGTAGACCGTATGATTTATCTTTGACATCACTGATTGGGCCATTGATGCGTATACGCAACACTTGAATATTTTGCAAGTTAAATTTGAAATTCATGTAAATTAAAATCTGTTGCAATAATTTACATGTATTCTTATTCATTATATAGTATAAAAAAGGATTTATGTTACAAATAAGTAAAACGAAAAAAATTAATGAAAAAGCTATAATTTTGTTCTGCAATCATCGCTATGTTATATATACAATTTTTGCATTCCGAAATTAAATTGAAAGGTTATTAACACATTTAGCAAACCATGATTATTGTCAGTCAAGGACATAATTTGTAAATTTTGGTTTTTCTCAAAGTAAATAGTAAAAAAAAATAAGAAACGGAGTGTTGCGTTAACGCATCATTGGCCCTAAATGGGTTAATAGCCACATCTCGTATTCGATAAGAGCTGAATATGAATACTTTTTTCCAGACATAGTTATCAATTTCGACCATTTTAGCTGGTCAGTAAAACGTTTCCTTTTTTAGCGTCAAACTGGAAGCATCAATCGGAAACAAGGGAGTGGCAGATCCAGGAAGTGTGTATAAATATGGGCGGTCGCCATTTTCTTTAATATTGTCTTATTTTTTCCAAAACATAGTTTCTTATAGAAATGTATTATTTCTGTTTTTTATATACCCAGTAAAAGTACCCATCCCATAGAGGAATAAAAAATTGTTGTTCCAGAGGTAATCATTAATTTCACAATTAGATGTGTCAGTCACATGTGTTTTCTGGTAGTTTTTGCAAATATTTGTTATTTTTAAATAAAAATGGGCCGTGGACGTGCGACTAAAAGTCCTGGAAGACCCAGACGTGTTACTAGGAGCCAAAGGTTGTCGGTGAAAATTTGCAAAAAAAGTCGACGGAACGCCTTAAGGGATATAACAGCGCAATGGAACTCTGAAACAGGAGAAAGGCTATCCCGCGAATACTGCAGAAAAAACATTCATCAGTCTGGGCTTAGTTTTTATTAGATATTACTATTCTATTTTTCAAATTTTTAATTTTTCAATTTTCGTAAATGATCGTAGGCTAAAGAAAAGCCTTTATTAACTGAGGCACAAAAAACTTCGACTGCATGGGGCCAAATCGAAGGTATCGTGGACTACAGAAGACTGGTCAAAAGTAATTTTCAGTGACAAGTCCAAATTTGATGTCTGCGTAGGCGATCATGGAAAAAGAGTAACAAGAAGAAAAAGCGAAGCCTTTCATAAGGACTGCCTTAAACGAACCGTAAAATTCCTAAAGGGTGTCATGATTTGGGGATGTCGTCCGCCAAAGGTTTGGGACAGTATGAGATCATAGAGGGCAGTGGCGGTGCGTGATATTTCAGTTAGCCATATCTTGAAAACGACGCATGGGACCCACTTCACTTTTTAGGTGATGACTATACACCTCTTACAGAAAGGATTTATAGTGAAAAAATCGTCAGCAAAGTTTGCGAAAAAATTTTCATATATTTTTTTTCATAATCTAGAAACAAATATAAGGAGACGTTTTTCGATTTGTTTCAAAATATTTTTTTTTTCAAAAAGTTATGGCCATTTTAATTTTAATTTTATAGGAACATTTTGTTTCCCAAAATTAAAATGGCCATAACTTTTTTGAAACAAAAATATTTTGTAACAAATCGAAAAACGTCTCCTTATATTTGTTTCTAGATTATGAAAAAAAATATACTGCAAATATTCCACAGAGCGTTACGGAGAACCCAGGGAGTGCTCCAGTGTTTTTGAAAATTTTTTCGCAAACTTTGCTGACGGTTTTTTCACTATAAATCCTTTCTGTAAGGGGTGGCAACTCACAACAAGGTCACTTTGATGTGGGTGCCAGGTCATCAGGGTATCGAAGGCAATGAGAAAGCTGACGAGTTAGCCAGAAATGGATCGTCGGAAGATTATATTGGCCCCGAACCGGCCCTTGGAGTGGCAAAAACCGTCATCAGGGGACATATTAATGAGTGGGTCAAACAACAACACAAAGAATACTGGAGAAAAAATGCCCAGACAAATACATGGGAAGAAATTCATTAAAGAACCATCAAAACCCGTAGCCGAGCAACTGTTAGCAATGAACAGGAAACAGCTATGCACTATAGTAGGGTTACGCACAGGACATCTCCCTGTTCGAGAACACCTAAATAAAATGGGCCTGTACAACGGAGACCTAAGATGCAGAATGTGCAACAAGGAAACGGAGTCAGCCCTTCACATTCTTTGTCAGTGTGAGGCTTTGGATCGCAAACGGCAAGCAATATATGGAAAACCCTTTATGGAACCAGAAGATTACACTGCACAGCCAGATATGACCCTGTACAAATTAGTGCAGGGAACAAAGATTTTAGACTGGGTGCAGTAAACCGGTACAGGAGAAAATACAAAAAAGCCCAAGAGGCTGCAGTATAACCGGATAGTACAAGGACGGCTCCTGAAGGAAAAAAAAAAGGGGTGTATAGTCATCACCTAAAAAGTGAAGTGGGTCCCATGCGTCGTTTTCAAGATATGGCTAACTGAAATATCACGCACCGCCACTGATAGAGGGTACCATCAATGCTGACAAATATATACATATACTTACGAATAGCTTATTACCGACTGTTCAGGATATGTACCTAGACAATAGTTTCATATTCCAACAAGACGGCGCAGTTTCCCATACTGCAAAAAAGACGAAAAAGTGGTTTGGGGAACAGCATATTAAAGTCCTGTCATGGTCATCAAACAGCCCCGACCTAAATGTCATTGAAACACTGTGGCATAAGATAAAAAGAGTTTTGAGAGATGATCCTCAAAGAACGAACGGTCTCTACTTTAAAGGAAAAAATCGGCGAAATTTGGGACACCTTTTCACCAGAACTCTGTCGAGGCTTGGTTGAAATAATGCCTGTAAGAATTCGGGCCGGAATTAAGGCAAAAGGTAAGTCTTATTAATACTTAAAATATTTTCCGAACATCTAGTTGCCAGTCATTATGTTATATTTTATTTTGTTTCGTTAATTAATTAAAATATACTTTTGAATTCTTTAAGTTCTTATGTACTGTCAGCTGGATTAGTCAATGTTTGCTTCATTATACATAAAAACAGTCTAATACGCAAAAAATGCGTTGTCCGAACATATAGCTGTTAGGGTTCGTACATACGATTACAAAAAAGCCAAAAAGAATTGTTTCACTCCAATCTCATTAGCACCGCACGCCACTGGACGGGATTAAAACTCTTCGAACCCAACCCATAATGCGCTATTGCGAAATAGCTGAATAATTGTAATTTATCGAGAAAGTGCGGTCCATATTTCGGATGTAGTATGATAATAGCGCCAGCCTGAAATGCGTGACCCTATATGGAAGTCGGGATTCGGCTCCGCAGACGCGAGTTGTCGCCATACGGCCACGCAATGCCCCTTTGAAGTCGGCTTTAATCCACTGACATTACGTTTTTTTTTTCTGCCCGCGTTACTGTAATTTATAATAATTGTGATTATTAACAAACATCTCATTAGCGAATGTAGGTTGGCTTAATGCCTTTGACAAAACGTTTAATCAAAACATTCACATTCGTAAGTAAATTGTGTTCAATTAGAAGTGAAAAATAAATCGCACCTATTGCTTTATGACGTGTCGGAGCGAAACTGTATCACCGAGTACCGACGCATGGAACCGCTATTAACTGGCATTAGTGCGAATGCTTATTTAAATTGGAATTGAACTAAAGGTACGGCCTCATGCAGTCGCTAGTCGCTCGTTTTGAATTTTCTTCGCCTGACTTGAGTCCTTGTGATGTTTTTCTCTTCCCGATATTCAAAAATCACCTTAAGAGACGTCATTTTGGGACCATAGAAAACATTCAAACGGCTGTAAACGATCAGCTGAAGGCTATATCAGTATATGAGTTCCAGCACTGCTATCCAGCACAAGACTTTAAAAAAAATGATCGATTTCCGGTTGCGATAGTAGTAGTTTGCCGATAGTTTGGCATTTTTTAATAGAGAGAAACTTTTTATTAAAAAAAAAAACGCAAAAAGTTCTCATTTAGACTTTTGGACATACTCTCTGTATAAATTCGTATTTATTACCATGGTTATCAAAAAATGCTGATTTATAGGAAATTTTAAACACACAAAACATAACAAAATTAATGTCTTTACCACCTATGGCTGCTGAGAAAACGGGACGCAAATATCACCATTTTTACCGTATAACTAGCGAAGTCTCTTAATGGAAAATATTTAACCCTTTGCGGCACGGTGCAAAATGTGGAAAAGTTGATACGCAGCTCCGATTTCACAAATTTTTGTTTGTACGTATTCTTTAGACCTTCAAGAACATTCATCAGCACTAACATCTGCCTTGCTATGAAAAATGAAAAAAATAGGGTAGTTTTCCCACCCCAAGTGATACAAAATTTTAAAAATCCAAAATTTCATCTCGGAAATCGTCTCTTGGGGGTTTTCGAATCCGAGATCAAAAATCTAGTGAGGATGGTTGCACCCCATTAAAACCACCCCTAGAAGTGACAGATGGAAAAAATTTAAAATTTCATATAAATATCATAACATAGTATAAAACAAAGTCGCTGTATGTCCCTATGTATGCTTAGATCTTTAAAACTACGCAACGGATTTTGATGCGGTTTTTTTTAATAGATAGAGTGATTCGAGAGGAAGGTTTATATGTATAATACAAGACATGCATAATATAGTAGAGAAACACTGATAATTTTAGAGGTTTCTAATGTGATGTCGTAAATAAACACATTTTTTTGCGCTTACATTGCAAACGCTGGCTGAACCCTACGAGATAGATCAAAATAATGTACTACAATATTGTACACCTTAAAAAAGGTCTACAAGAAAGTCCGCGATGGTATATGTCTATCTCTTAGGGATAACCCACAATAACCATTTTTTATATTTCCGTGCGAAGCCGGGGCGGGTCGCTAGTAATACATAAAATGAGCTTACAATCTACAAATATAATTTACATCAATCGTAATCAGAGTCGTTTTCGAGCATTTCTGATGCAGTATTGGTGAGTCCCTCTTCATCTTCACTTATATCTTGTGCTACTATCATTTCAGTCGGGCAAACCACTTCATCCTCTGTAATGACAGTAGTTGCAGGTGGCTCGCAATTTTGAAACATAAACATAACATAACATTTTGAACATAAACATAACATTTGAAACATGAAACATAAATATTGATTTTTTCACTGCGAAAATCTCATACTTGAAAGTAAATTCCTACAGCTTACAAACGAATCAGCTATCGAAAACTTGAAAGTGGAGTTATATGCTCCATTGCATTACTTTTAAATTCTTGTAATTGAAGTGAAGATTCGTAATCAGCGATCCGGAAAACCCCCGAGAGACGATTTCAGAGGTGAAATTTTGAATTTTAAAATTTTTTTATCACGGGGTGGGAAAACTACCCCTAATTTTTTTCATTTTCATAGCAAGTCAGATTTTAGTGGTGATGAATGTTCCTGAGGGTCTAAAGAACGCGAACAAACAAAAATTTTTGAAATCGGAGCTGCTTATTAACTTTTCCAGATTTTACAGTATTTTCCGGATTATTTACTGTACTATACGAGCCCTAACAGCTATATGTTCGGACAAACGCATTTTTCGCGTATTAGACGGTTTTTATGTATAATGAAGCAAACATTGACTAATACCGCTGACAGTACATACTCGTAATAACTTAAAGAATTTAGAAGTATATTTTGATTAATGTTTTCAAAAAACCAAATTAACAATGTCACAACTTAACAAAACAAATAAAATGTAACAAAATAACTGGCAACTAAATGTTCCGAAAAAAAAATATTTTAATCTATTAATAAGGCGTTACGTCACCTTTTGCCTTAATTACGGCCCGAATTCTTGCAGACATTGTTTCAACAAAGCCTTGACAGAGTTCTGGTGAAAAGGTGTCCCAAATTTCGCCGATTTCTTCCTTTAAAGTAGAGACCGTTATTTGAGGATCATCTCTCAAAACTCATTTTATCTTATGCCATAGTGTTTCAATGACATTTATGTAGGTCGGGGCTGTTTGATGGCCATTATAGGACTTTAATATGCTGTTCCCTGAACCACTTTTTCGTCTTTTTTGCAGTATGAGAAGCTGCGCTGTCTTGTTGGAATATAAGTAGTCGATAATACGTAATATACGTTCGTAAGTATTTATATATATTTGTCAGCGTCGACGGTACCCTCTATGACCTCATACCGACCCAAACCTTTAGCGGACACACATCCCCAAATCATGACACCATTCGGGAATTTTACGGTTCGTTTAAGGTAGTCCTTATAAAAGGCTTCACTTTTTGTGTTTATTACTCTTTTTCTATGATCGTCTACACAGACATCAAATTTGGACTCGTCACTAAAAATTACTTTTGACCAGTCTTCTATAGTTCACGATACCTTCGATTTGACCCAATTCAGTTTTTTTTTGTGCCTCAGTTAATAAAGGCTTTTCTTTAGCCTACGATCATTTACGAAAATTGAAAAATTAAAAATTTGAAAAATAAAATAGTAATACCTTATAAAAACTGAGCCCAGACTGATGAATGTATTTTTCTGAAACACTCGCGGGATAGCCTTTCTTCTGTTTCAGAGTTACATTGCGCTGTTATATCCCTTAAGGTGTTCCGTCGACTTTCTTTGCAAAATTTCACCGACAACCTTTGGCTCCATTCAGTAATAAGTCTGGGTCTTCCAGGATTTTTACCTTTTACATCCATTCTCGCGATAATGCTTTAATATGTCCTCAACAGTAGACATTGCAAAGCATAATTCTTCCACAATTTTGCGTATTTTTTTGCCACTGCAGTATTTTTTTTCAATGAGCTCCCGCAATTTTTGATCAGTCGCACGTCCACGGCCCATTTTTATTTAAAAATAACGAATATTCGCAAAAACTACCAGAAATCACTTATGACTGACACATCTAATTGTGAAATTAACTGTTAGAGCGGCAACAACAAATTTTTATTTTTTTTAGGGCAGGTTTCTCGATTTTCCGAACATTTAGTTGTCAGCATTTTTAGCAGATTTTTAGATTTTTGGCCATAAATTCATAACAAATCCACGCTAATAATAATTCTCAGCATAATATTATCTTGCGAATGTATGTAATTTTATCTATTTTAGATTTTTAAAGCGTGGTTGTAAATTTTTGCATGGCAGTGAATAATTTTTTTGAAAAAGTGCGTTTGTCCGAACATATCGTTGTTAGGGCTCGTATTGCACCCGACGCTACTTCGAAAAGACAACCTGACTCTTTATCATAGGTAATACATTCGAAATATGTGTCGCGCTTTCTTGATAAATTCCAATTATTCGACTATTTTGCAACGGAGCGGCGCGTCATTATCAGTTTTAATCGAGCGTTACTTTTGCGCCGGCGATCTCGCCCCACTTTCCAGATCCTTATTCTCATTAATTTCCTTCTGATTAATGTTGCCGTCCGTCCGCGGGAGCCGATTTCTTCACATCAATTTCGGGACGTTGACTAATGTGCGTTACTTAAAAGATCTCTTCGCGGATCGCTCTTGGACAACCTCCGATTTTGGGCGTCATAACTACACTTAATTATATGTTCGGCAATTTCTTATTGCTCGGTTTAAAATTAATTTATTTAAAGCTAATGGATGACTTCTGCAAATTTACACATTTCACTCGCAGTCGACACGGTTACTTGTACTGAAGTTTTCACTTTCGGTCGTAATTATTTGAGTGTGCATGTTACATACGCCGAAGTGATTTGGTGTTTTTTTTTTTTAATGTGTTATTTTTAGAAATCGTTTAATTAGTCCTTATTTCTCAATGTATGTACAGTTGGCGCCATCCAAATGTGAACGGCTTTTGGTAGTCATGAAAATTATGCCTGAATTTTATCATAGTAAATCGGACTTTTTTCAGTAGCGTAACAGAAAGGTAGATAATTTAGTATATATACAATGGCAGACATATTACTTTGATCATTTTATATTAGAATAATGAGTAGAAGAATTACATGAGTAGTATTATAATAACTATGTATATCATAACTAATAATAATATATAAAGGTTAACTCTAATATTTACTCACATACGACTAGTATAATTTTAAAAAATATTAACAACGTAAAAATGGACAAGGTAAAAAAAACGGTTCTTTAAAACCTTAACAAAATAAAAAATTTATCTAATACTAAAGTGGATTTAATTATTAATATTTGATTGCACAGCCATTTGACGCTACAATATTCTCTAATCTTCTTGGCACGGAAGCGATTAACGTTCTCATATCATATGAGTCCACCAGCACCAAGCGTTTTCAATACTTTCCCAGAGTTGGTCGCGGTTTGCCGTCCTAAAGTCTTTTTTTTTACTAAGAAACCCCACACGTTTTCAATAGGGTTCAAATCTGGACTTTTGCCTGGGTCGATAAACACGTAGTCTTCCATTTTTGGAAGATTGGAACGTCTTCTCATCGGAAAACACGACATTGTTCCAAAATTCATTTTCTTGTAAAAATTCATTTGCAAACTGGATTCGCCTCTGTTGTTCTGAGAGACCCTGGAAATAATGTTTCTTCTCGAGCCTTCACAGCGGTTTCGAATGGATTATTCATTATTTCATATGACCATGTTTCATATTTAATGAATATGACATTATATCACAAACCATTAGCCTAATAATAAAAAATCATACACCATGAGACTCCCTATAAAAATCCCTTTCAAATGAGGTGCCGCATGCCACCCCTTCCAATTTAAGATTTTTCCCCCTTTGCACCCCCACCCCTGTTTAAGGGTAAATTGTCTAAGAGTTGCTCCATGAGATAGTATTTTATGCCTTATGTAACCACACCAGGTTTCAAGTGAACCTGACAATTAGTTCAAAAAATAGTGGGGGGACGGGACGGACTTTTGGCCCAGCACTGTATTTTTGCCCGCTCATTCCGATCCCTTACTCAGAATTGACCCATCGCCCTCCAGTTTTTGCCTAACCTCAAAAAAAAGGCTCAAAATCAACCGTCTTCGGTATTGGCGCCCAATAAAGAAAAAAAATAAGTTTTTGGGACAGGTGAAACTGTCCCAAAATGTTGAAAAAAGTGAAAATTGGCCTCCAGCCATTTGAGTGTACATTATCTCAAAAAAAAAAAAAAACAAAAAAACAAAACCACCTTTTATTCGTAAAAAAGGGGAATTTGAGGCTATAACGATGACAAAGACATAACCAGGGGCCCCCAAAGTGAAATCCGACGCTGAAATTGCACTGTTAGTATTAAAAATCGGCTGATCACCCCCTTATTGTGAGTTCACGTCTAAAAAAAGGCTCATAAATCAACCAGTTTTTGTAAAAGCGTTAATTTTCGGTTAGAATGTTCATAAAGTCGTTACCCACAGGTTTTTGGTCAGTTAAAACCAAACCCCCTGGTCGACATTTAACTGCCACCGCTGTGATTTGCCTTATCAATTGCCTTACTATAATAAAAATGCAAAATGTCATGTCAGTGAACAAATTTTTTGTCTTGCAAAAAATGTCTTTATCGCGCTAGCGTAGGTCTTATCGTAGTGCCGTCTATCATGAGAATGTGATAAAAATGCATTTTTCAAATGATGGAGTTTCCCCAATACATCAAGAATCTGAGGGGATGAGTTCATTCATTAACGTGTGATTGTTGTGTGTGACGTTCATTCATCGTGACGTTTTCTTTTATCATCAAATGTCCTGTGCATTGGGTTACGTTTTGAAGCTTTCCCTTCAGTTTCTCGTTTCAGCATCCAGCAGTAGTCTGCCAGCAAGTTCACACCCCATTTTCCTTGATCTTTCCATTTTCTTCAGATCCTAATGAAAAAGCTCCCCTTGCTCCTCACTATAGTCCCCTAAGTTCTGAGGAAAATAGTCTGCAGGCTATAGCAGTCAGGCTATCGCTCAAATTATACGACGGATCTATGCCGGATCTTAGTCATTGAAAATTGGACCTGTCCAATCCGTGCCACCGTGAGAAGCCACGTCGGACATTTGAACAATGTCATATTCCATCCATACATAATGGCATACATTGGTGTTTGAAATAAAAAAGAATTTCGCTAATACCTCACACACAGCTTGTTTTATTCCATTTCAAATCGATCCGCCCTTATTGGAAAACCCTTTACATATAAGTCAGTGTTGTGTCCATTTAATGTAATCTTATTCCATAACATAATATACTTCTAGTTCCTCATAAAACAATTCGGAAAAAACCTGCTTTACATATGGTGCAATTTGGCAGTCACTGGTATAAACTAGGTATATAGCCTAGGTAGGTATATAGCCTAGGAAAGTTAGAAATATTTTTCAAAAAATTCCTCAAGCGTTAAAAAAATTTATAATTAGGTAAAAAATAGTGCAATTTGAGTGCACTAGTTTTGGATCAATTCGGTTTGTAGGAATATAACCAAAAAAATTCATAAACGTGTGAAAAACCGTTTTTTTCACTTTTTAAGTACAAAAAAAAATTATTTCAGAAAAACAAAAAATAGCACGTTATAGAGCTTAAAAAGACGAAGAAAATCAGTTCTTAAAATTAAAAGCGGTTCACAACTTTTTGCAAAAAAAAATTGAAACCTTCGAAAATTGCCCTTTCTTTACTTCTTATTACTCGGCCTACGAAAGTCGTAAGGACTTCCGCAAGTGACCAAATTGTAGCTCTTCTACACAGTAGTTCTATGCATCGTATACACTTAACCTGCAAACTATTCTAAATAGTTTCTTTTTTTATCCTGATGATTCTAGTCAGGACATTAGAACAAAGTTATAAAATAATTGTATTGTCATCAGTCCTTGACCCCTGTGCAAATTTTCAAGCTGATCAGACTTCTGGAAATTGGTAAAAATTATGCTGAAAGATTCCGTTACATACATACATACATACATACATACATACCGGTGAAGCTAATAAAAGCGTGTTAAAAAGGTCAATTTTCGAAGGTTTTTATTTTTTTTGCACAAAAATTGTGAACCGATTTTGATTTTTAAAAAACTGATTTTCTTCGTCTTTTTAAGCGCTATAACGTGTTATTTTTTGTTTTTCTGAAATAATTTCATTTGATACTTGAAAAGTGAAAATACCGGTTTTTCACACGTTTATGAATTTTTTTGGTTATGTTCCTACAAACGGATTTGATCCAAAACTGGTGCACTCAAAGTGCACTATTTTTTACCTAATTATCAATTTTTTTTTAACGCTTGAGGAATTTTTTGAAAAATTGGACCTATCTTTCCTAGGCTAATAGTCTACAAAGATTACATTTCTTTAAATTTGGAATCGAACCTCACATTTATATTCCAAGTTACATTTTTATATTCAAATTAATAAAATGGATGAAACAAAAATGATATGCGCTGTGTTACAATAAAACCATGATTGTTTTTAATATTATACTAGCCGTACGATAGGTACATACAAGTCTGTATTATGCAATTCCATTATATGTAGCCTTAATCCATAAAATTACTCTTCTGGTTCCTCGTAACCATCTGGTAACGGATTAACTTCCGGGTTGTGGAAGAACGATTTGTTTCCATCTCCCCATGGGAATCTCTTGGTACGACGCCTCAGATATTCATACTTCACGAAGGGAGGTCTTTCGCATTCCGACTTTCGACTTTGTTTGCTCTGATACGTGTTAATGCCAGCGACTGCGATGGCGGGAATTCCGACGAAGAACGTCAACAACTTGTAAATTTTGTAACTTCCGTCTTTCGGCAAGTGACCCGAGCCCGGTACAGGACAAGGTTTCCTCGTTTTCTGGTGGTGCAGGCGTTTTGTGAAACTGTTCAACTTAATTTGGCGAGGCATACTGTACATTTAAAACTGGAATTTATGTGAAAACCGTAACGTCAGGCTGGAAGTTTCACGTCATACTGACGTTGTCGTTCAATTGAAGCACCAGTGAAGTGGCATTATCATTCAGTGACGGCTCGTGAGAAAAAGATGTGGGGGATGCAAATGAATACTTATGAGTAGAGTTGGCCGAAGTGTGTAATACAAGAAAGGGAGTACTATTAAATATAGCGACTAAAGTAATATATTTACATGTATGTAAAACTTAGGTACCCTCTTATGGGGTAAATACAAGTAGGTGGTCAAAAAAATCGATTTTTTTTTTCTCAAAAAATTAGGAAATTTCCCGTAGAATACGCTCATGAAAGTTTCAGAGCAAAATTCGAACTCCTTATATTTGTTTTCGTCAATTTTCGAGAACGCCTTTTTCAGCGCGCAGCAGGTATACGAGAGCGGTTGGCTCTAGTGAAAGTTTTATCTATTGTATCTTACTTTGAAATACCTAAGGCCGGATTTGTATACCTGAGAGTATTACATACATGTGGGGCATTTCACGCCAACTAAGTGAGGTCAAAAAAATTTCTGTTTGAAACATATTACAATCGATAGTACCTACTTGCTAAAAAACTAACTTCCCTAAAATTTTAGATCCTCAAAATAAGGGTGAAAACTACCCCCAATAATTTTGAAAATGTTTTTATCGTTTTCTACGCAAAAAACACATCGAAAACCATTTTGGACTTTTGTACGCCCCTGGAATCACTGACTGAGTCGTAAGTACCATTTTTCGGTATTCAAAACTTTAAACGAATTTTACTCAAAACATTTTCAAAATTGGCAACCACTCGGCCAATTTGGCTCAAACTTTCAGGGGTTCTTCTTTATACTCTTAGCTTGTCTGTAAACCTCAATGTTTTGGAATTTTGTGTTGCAAAATTTAATTATTAATGCAAAAGTGTCTGAAAAAAATACGGAAAATCACCGATTTTCTGGAAAAACTTCTGCCAAACATAGATTTTTTTTTATTTTTGAGGTTTACCAACAAATTATATGTATTTTTAACATAAATTTTATTTCCTGGACTGTTACAGATAAAAATTACGACGTCCAGAGTGATCCGTTTTTTTTATACGTCAACCTTGCGCCAGCGTGCAGCCGCCATTTTGTTATGATTTTTTTTTTATTTCTTCATTCTTATCTTAACAAATGTACATAGTTTTGTAATGATTAAATAAAACCTTGGTAAAAAAAATATGTTTTTTAATGCGAAATTTTAGCCCGTCTATTTGTATTTACCCCCTTAATTAGCTTGACGATGTAGCTTAGTTAACAATACTATCACGGACTGTAGAAGATTCGTAAAAACTTTGTAGCATCAGATAAGTTTCTACAAGTTGTTTCCAGAGTCTTGTTCACTGTTGTGAAAATATATGCTTATATTTTGAGAACGACCGTTCAATATCTACTGATTACAGTCATAACTATAACACTCTTCGCATTAACGTAACTGTGTTAACTATAGATGTAGACCATCACGTATTTGTTCCAGAACTCACAAAATGGTTGTTTATCGAATACATTGACAGGCATTTAACATTAAAAGTAGTGTTCGAGGTCTTTTTCTCGAGGTCGAAAGTGTCTGGTGATACTTTCCCCACCATGAGCTCGCTGGACAAGCCAGTTGGTCGCTCAGTTTGACTATAGTAATCGTTTCAATTAGTCTACGCACCAGTGACCCGTCGAAAAAATGTGTTCAGATGGAACAACGGGTTAATCTCAAGTTTCTTGTTAGACTGAGGAAAACTTTTACAGAAGCTTATGCTATGTTAAAAGAAGTGAACCGGAATGAATATTTATCCCGCACACAAGTTTTTGAATGGTGTAAACGGTTTAAAGAGGGACATGAAACGACCGAAGACGATCCGCACCCCGGACGTCAAAAACAGATGAAAACATTGAAACAAATGGTAAATTAATCCGCGAAGATCTTCGCCTAAGCATCCGAGGGCTTGCTGAAATAACAGGAATCGACAAAGAATGTGTTCGCCAGATTTTGCATGAATCGTTCAACATGCGCAAAGTTTGGGCAAAAATGGTGTCAAAAGTCCTCACTCCCGAGCAAAAGGAATCAAGAATGAACAATTGCGCTGACATTCTAAATAACACTGGCACTGATCCAGGCGTGTTAAACACGGTGATCAAAGTGTTGAAGCGGTTAAAGCAAAAGGCGGTTAAAAAAAATGGGAGTACATTGAAGGCGAAAAAGTTGCTACTGTAATTGGTAACGAATAAAAAGTGTTATGACAGCAGTTCGGTTATTTAATAGCCACACCTCGTATCCAGAGAACCAAGACACTTTCTTCTACTTTTTTTTGTCCAGGCATGAGCTTGCCTGTGTCCCCCTTTCGGCTTGACGTTGTTTTTTAGGACACCCTGTATAAGGCGGATATACCTATATTTATTATAAAACTAACAATCGTGACAATATCGAATGCATTATTCCCATTTAAAATAATCCCTCGTAATTTATTCCTCTGTGCAAATAGTTACTGTTAATCTAGCTGAAATGGCAATTCGCCGGAAGAAATGATATTGTAAAGTGTGAAAGATAATCGTGATCACGGAATTGCTACTTGACTTTTGACTTTGCACGATGTTTTTCTGAAAACTTCATTACGGCCCACCCGAGAAGTTCACGGAGAACGAGTTAAGTTGCTACACCTAAACACGTAATAATATATATTTCAACTTATAATAAATTATTCATTGAACGGACGGATTTAATTTTCATGTTTAACAAATTGTTTTATTCTTGTTTACACGCGCCGCGGCGTTGTACGATACAACGAGGTAATTGCTTTTATTTATCTGTTGGACTCTGTACGATAAAGTGTTGTTAAATCAATTACACTTTTCTCATAGTTTTTTTTGCACCAAAGTTTTGGTATTTGTTGTTTTTGCATATAGCAAAACTCCTAATAATAATGAGCCATCCAAAAAAAGTCATGAAATCTGGCTGAGAATGAGAGATATCGAAATAGCGGTTATATTGAAGCAGGACGCGAAATTTTTGAAGTGGCTGTCACAATTGTAAAATAACACAGTTACACAAAAAACAATAAAGTCATGATCCTGGAATTGACCTTAGTACCCCTATGTATTTTTCGACGCTGAACTCGAATCCAATCACAAAAAAGTCAATACACACACCTTCAAAATAGAATTTGAGGGTGTAATTGTAATTGAGATACAGTGATAAAATAGGGTAAAATCATCCCTGATATATGATGACAAGAAGTACGTGCAGAAATTACTCCTGATGTAAAATCATTAGTTTGCGTAGATTGGTTATTTTAGATATAACTATTGTCATGACAAAAATACGCAATTTTTATCCCAAGAATATATTTCTGGGGGTTTTCGAGGTTGCTATTTTCAAATTTCAACATGCCAAAAGCAGGAAATGTACCCCAGAAGTGAAGATCGAGTATAACAGGGGTTGAAGGGGGTGCGAAAATGTCTATGTGATAAAATACACAACTTTTATTCCAAAATTATATTTCTTGGGATTCTGGAGGTTGCTGATTTCAAATTTTAGCATGTCCATAGCATGACACTTGTTTCAACTGTGAAAATTGAGCAAAATAGAAGTTGAAAGGGGTGCAAAACGTTAATTAAACAATATACGCAACTGTTACGCCGAAAGCCTGTTTCCAGGGGGTTTTTGAGGTTGCTGCTTTCAAATTTCAATATGCCAAGAACAGAATATTTTTTGCAGGGTTCTCTTAAATTTATACTTCCTTATTAACTTATCTATTAAATGGAGTGACTAACCGTTATTTTTAGCTATATTTAACCGTTATTGCTTAGCTATTAGAGTTTGATGTATATAGGAAAGAAACCGCGACTCTTAGATATATTCCCAACGATTCACACCACCCTTTTCAACATAAAATGGCAAGTTTTAATTTAATTTTCTAATTCACCGTTTGTTAAATTTCCCCCTCAGTAAAGAGAGGTTTGAACATGAGAAAAAATTAATTAAGGATATAGCTAAGAATAACAGTTACTCAGTCCATTTAATAGATAAGTTAATAAGGAAGCATACATTTAAGAGAACCCTGTACAATTCCACGACTTTTCGTAGAGATACTGACAATTCGAAATTTGCTTCGTTACCATATGAACCTAAATTCACCCGTGGACTAGTATTTTTTAAAAACATTAATATCAATTTGATTTATAATTCTAAAAAATAAACTACAGACGCTTTTGGGTAACCCTCAAAGACAAAATCGACAATAACTGTGTCGGCTTTAGAAAAAAAACTCTTCGTTTTATTAAAAATAAATTCTTCGTTTTGCGTATCACATGATCAGGCAGATCACTCTAGTGACCTGTAAAGTGCTGCCCTCTGGACGCGACAGAGGCAGAGTTAATCACTATGAGTCGTGATATAGACAAGATATATACCGAAAGGAAGTGAAGGAGAGAAGACGTTGTGATAGCGGAGTGATTGTTCCCGTGTGCGCTTACATTTATTATTTTTGAAAACTTCTACAATCGTTACGCCGGCCGGCCGACACCCAGGACGCCTTCTGGACAAGGTAAGCTACTGTGTTCTGCCGATCACCGGTTATGGCATTTTTTTGCTCTTTAATCTAGTGTTTCTATTTATGTATTTTACATAGATCATAAATCACGAAAAGTCAGGAATATACGAAATAAGTTGTAAAAATTGTGATCAAAAGTATATTGGGCAAACAAAAAGATATATTTTGACTAGATTAAGAACACATGGCTTATCTGAAATATAGCAGAACGGAAAAACTTGTGTTGCCCAACACGCTTTTGACAACAACCATAGGATAGACATACATAATTTAAAATTAATTAGATGTAACAAACAGTAGACAGTTGGATGCTTTTGAAAGTTTAGAAATCATTAAGTATAATAGTAGTATGAATGAGGACAATGGTCCGATACCCACCAGTCCACTGTTTGCTCTGATAAACGGTTCAATGGACCGTGGCAACAAATTTAGTATAAGTAGTACTAAATAGTACTAAATAGCAATAAATAGTGTGTATGTTAGGGAGCATCCATTAATTACGTGAGCTGTTTTTTTGATAATTTGGACCCCCCCCCCCTCCTCACGTGAGATTACTCCTCACTCTCAGCGCTTTTTTTTTAATTCTCGAAATAAATGTTTAATAGCCATGACATTTTTTCAACGGGAAAAATGGGACGCTCAAAAAAAGTAAAGGAAAAATGTAATATATTTTTTTTAATAATAAATTTTTTTTTTATAATTTTTTTTATCTGTATTATGTATATTTTTTAAAAGTTGACGTGAGATATTCAATTATGTCCCCCCCCCCAGATTAAATGAGATTTGGTGAGATTTTACTGGACCCCTCCCCCCATTTTGAGGTCACGTAATTAATGGATGTCCCCTTAGAATTTAGTTTTAATCTTCTCCTGAAGATGCCAACTTAGTTGGCGAAACGCGCGTCGAGAAAATTATAGTAGTTCGGTGTTTCGTGGAAAAGTCCAGTTTTTTTTTTCAATTTTAAAGTTAAAAAGTCAAAAATGTTTATACATTAGAGACCTTGACACTGATTTTTCATGGGAAAAAACATATTTTTCAATACAAATACGTTTTTAGATTAAAATAATAAAATATTGGGAATGAAAATAAAAAATACGGCTAGAGGAATTTATGGAGAAATTCATGTTATTCATAACAGAACATCAAAAAAAAAAATCATCTTAAAATCTCCAATTTTACGATCTCTAGTGATTTGGGTACGTATAACCATCAACTTAGACTTACATATTAGACTTATTAAACTCATTTCACAATTTCACACATACTCATATTATCGTAAGGAGGCATGGGATCCACACCATAATTTAGGGGATGGTTACTAGACCTAAGTAGAAAGCTATAATGGCAAAACATCTTCAGGAAAAACTCGGAAACGACGAAAAATATTTGAGAAATATTTTTTTTCATAATCGCCGAGTAAATACAATTTTTTTTATATTTGTGATTTTCTTGACATTTTGAGATCTGTAAAAGTTATGGTAATTATAATTTTTATTTCATCCCAACATTTCGCCTGTGACATTTTAAAGTAGTATCTTTACGCAAAATAAGAATTTTGCAAAAATCACAAGTATAAAAATTGTTTTTAGTCGGTGGTTATATAAAAAAAATATTTCGCAAATATTTTGCAAACCATTTTCAAGATCTGCCCGGAAGCAGCCATATTTGGAAAAAAAAATTCGCAAATTCGCAAAAAAATTTTCCTGAAGTTTTTTTGCCATTACACTAATGAAAAAAATTAAAGGGTCAAAAAGTTTTTCCGAATTTTTTGTGATTTTTCAGAATGCTGTATCTCAGTGAAAAATGGTCTTATCGAGGTCTAAAAAAAAACATTTTGAAGCTTGAAGTTTCTAGTTTTGAGATATTTCGGCAAAAAAAATTTTTAGAGCTACATGTTTCGCGCAATTTTAGGAATTAGTGTGAGAAGAAAATTTTGCGATTTTTTTTGCTTTTTTTCAAGTCCACGAGCTTGAAAAAATTTTTCTAATAGCCATGTTATGGACTTTTTTTTGTAAATTTCAACGGTATTTGCGGAAAAAATTGTGAGTAAGCTCGAAATTTTTTTTTTTTATTTTAGCCATGATTAGGACATGTTGAAGCTCAAAAAACGTTACCCTTTAATTTTTTCAAAAGTTTGATCGTTTGCAACAAGAAAACGGTTCGTTAGATCGTAATGTAACTTTGCATAGTTTTTAGGGGTATATTCAACTGTAAAAGGCACACGCAACATTAGTCATTTCATGAAGATTTGAATTTCAGCCGTTGATGTTCTGAAAAACCATCAATTACCCGTTTTTTCCTGTTTTTATTTTTCAAATTCTTGTTAAGAATAAAAAACAAATTTTCTCCTCAAAAAATCGCAGCAGAACCTTGTAGGGGGTTTATTCCAGTTTTCAGAACTGCCTTTAGATTTTCTGTGCTACCATTGGTTGCTGAGATATCGTCGATCAAAGACAAAAGGGTCCTTTTTGATTTCAAGTTCAATTATCTCAGCAGCAAATGGTCGTATCAAGATTTAAAAAAAAGCAGATTGAAGCTGAATAAACAAGCTATCCGGTCCATACCATGGCTAAGTTAGGAAAAATTTTTCAAGCTCGTGGACTTGAAAAAAAAAGCAAAAAAATTCGCAATTTTTTTTTCTCACACTACTTCCTAAAATTGCGCGAAACATGGAGCTCTAAAAATTTTTTCGCCGAAATATCTCAAAACTATAAACTTGAAGCTTCAACATGCTTTTTTTAGACCTCGATAAGACCATTTTTCACTGAGATACAGCATTTTGAAAAATCACTAAAAATTCGGAAACTTTTTTTGACCCTTTAATTTTTTCCATTAGTGTATAACCATTCTACTTAGGTCTAGTAATCACCCCCTAAAATACGGTGTGGGTCCCATGTCTCCTTACGGAAATACGAGCATGTCAAATTCCACAGACCGCCACTACTCTAATCCTATCAGAAGCAAAAAAAATAATAATACTGCTGTATTAAAATTTTCAGAATTTAAGCAGCCTTCAAAACGTGGGGGTACGAATACTTTTGTCGATGACTGTATGTATTTTCGACTCTGGTTGTTGCCAACGATCTGAATCAATAACATGAGACTGACATCGATTATTGATAACGCTTTTTTATGAGTCCTTTTCGTGGCTTCGCATCTGCTGCGATTTTAGATTTATTTATTTGATAACAGCGTTTTGACAAATGAGAGGGCGTCGTTGTGTAATACTAATTATTTTTCAACCCGCAAGTATAATTAATTGATACGATATTAATCTGCTATAAGCGTAATTTGTTTTCAATTATTAATAGGTTTTATCTAAGAGATTTTATCGACCGACTGATAATTAACTGCAATATTTAAGTACAAATTAAGCCTGGATGTAGAAGTGTTTCGATATACAGGGTTTGTCCGGAAAGTAATGTCAGTGAGCTTTGAAAAATGGTTTTTATTGGTTCTATGTGTACAAATCTTTAGAAACTTTCAAAATACATTCCTCTTGCGTCCACACATCGGTTCCAGCGGGTCTTCCACGCATCAAAAGCCGCACGGTAGTCTTTTTCCGGAATCTCCTTTAAAGCGTCGGTGCAAGCCTTTTGAATGTTTTTCACCGACCCAAAATGTTGTCCTTTCATTGGGGTTTTGAGGCGCGGAAACAGAAAAAAGTCTGGGGGGGCCACATTGTGGCTGTAGGGAGGCTGGGGAACAACGGTGCTGCCTGCCTTGACGAGGTAATCGACCACGAGGAAGCAGGTGTGCGAAGGCGCATTGTCGTGGTGAAGCTTCCAGGATTTTGAGATGTCTGGGCGGACACGATTCACCCTGCGTTTCAGCCGCTTCAGCACCTCGACGTAAAACTTTCCGGTTACGGTTGTCCCCTGCGGAACGAACTCATGATGGACCAATCCCCGGCAATCAAAAAAGACAATCAGCATTGTCTTGATCTTTGACCTGGACATCCTGGCCTTCTTGGGGCGAGGGGAGTTCGACGTGTGCCATTCCGCACTTTGCCTCTTCGTCTCCGGATCGTATTCAAAGACCCCGTTTTCGTCCCCGGTAATGACGTCATCAAGGAAAGCGGGGTTGTCTTCGCAGGTGTCCAAAAGTTCTTGGCAGGTTTCGACGCGCCTCGCTTTTTGATCGTCCGTTAGCACTTTTGGCACGAGATTCGCGCACACCTTCCTCATTCCTAAAGATTCCGCCACAATTTCGTGAACAATGGTTTTCGTAATGTCTAATGTTTCAGAAATTAAACGGACACTTAGACGACGGTCAGTGTTCAACAAGTCATGCACACGTTTCACATTGTCGTCGGAACTGGAGGTTGATGGCCGTCCAGCGCGGTTCTCGTCGTTGACATCTTCCCGACCTTCTGCGAAGGCCTTGTGCCACCGGAAAATTTGCCTGTCCGAAAGACAATCGACGCCGAAAGCCTTCTTCAACATTGGAATGGTTTCCGCAGCACTCTTCTCCAGTTTCACACAAAACTTGATCGCCATCAGTTGCTCAAGCGAACGTTGCATTTTTTATTGCACCGGGTCACGGACTCTCAAAGAACGAGTGATGCGACCGCTACAACGACCGGTAACTAACTGACACTTGTTGGATCTTGTTGCCAGATCCCCCCCACCACAATCCCAGCACGTAATGCGCGGGCTGGCGCGTACAGTCTCGGGAAAAGAATTCACTGACATTACTTTCCGGACAAACCCTGTAAATTATTCGTTAACGTTTCGTGTCTACTTAGGTGTTAAATGAAGTAAATGTAACTACTTTGGAGAAAGAGTATTTTAAAATTTTCTGCACTTAAATTGATCCAATAACTGGGCTGCCAACGAGTTCATAAATACATTTACAAAATATACACAGTGTGCTTGAAGGTGGAAAAATTATGATGAAAATGAGTCCAAAATCGGTTAGCGTAGGCTGATTCTAGATTAAAAGTAGATTCAAAATTTATAAAATTTAAAATCGTAGCTGATCCCTTTCGCGTGTTATCCACATTTTTGGATTTTAACCCTTTGCACTACAGTAGTTGTATACATCAACTTTTTCTTCGAGCACTTAGCACTTTTAGAAATAAAACTATCGTAAATAAGTTTATTATATATTGTAAATACAGTTCTTTAATTAAAAAAAAACTTACTCGACAATATTCTATTACTAAAAATTAAAATTCATTTGTTATAAAACACTTGGAAATTATCAAAATCCAAAAATTGTATTTTTATTTTGTATTCATTTTATTTATATTATACAAGAATTGAAAGGCAGTATTAGAGAGAGTAAGACAGAGTAGACAGAGAGTAATTTCCTGCAATTAAATTAGAAATGTTGTATAAACCTGTTGGAGGAAAGGTTGGTACTTTTACATGGAGGTCACATTGAACAATTAGAGTAACCAGTGTTGGACATAAGAATCCTATTATTCAAGGAATTTAGTTTCTGATTATGTTGGTGTAAATTATTGAAGTTCTATAGTAAGTTGAAATACATCCCTTACTTTATGATAACCTTGTAAATCTTTACAATACTTGCATTGCTAATAGCTATTTTTAACAAAACAAAATGTAGAATGATTAAAATTTTGACATTATTTGTAATGTAACAAACGACCTGAAATATTTCAAACGTAGCTGTTATTGACCTTAACAAATTGGGTTCTCTTGGAAAGACAGAGAATTTTTATAGAACACCATTCCTGTACCTTTCCTACTAATTAGAAGTAATATAAAATGCGGTAAACTCGTATCGATACGTCAATTATTGGTACATCGACTTAATAAATAAATCGCTGGCGATGTCTTCATTCCATCACGTTTAATTGATCTAAAATGTACTTATTATATGCCATAAAAATCCATTTACTCATTAAAAATCACGATATATTAGTCGTTTGTTAATTAACTCTACCGGAAAACCCAGCGAGATGTTGGTACGAGGGTAAGTCAAATATAAACAGGAATTTCCAGGCCAGACAGATTTCCAGGTGTATTGGAGGGGACCGCCGCTTTGTTTCGGTTAAAGGAGACTTTATAGAAAAATAAAATGTTAGTTTTTAAATTTTATCTCTTAATATAAATTTTATTTTGGAAAATTCCGGTTTATAATTGACTTGCTCTGGTAATGTACATCCATCGCTCATATATAGTGTGTTAACGTATGGAATTTTCGAAAAAAGAAATTTGCGATGGAAAATTCTATTTGAAAAACACATTGACAAGAAATTATTCAGGACCTCCTTAATTTAATTTTGACGCATGATATAACAAGAAGATTTATGGTAGGAAATTAGGGTGAATTATTAAATGCGAGATATTCTGATTTTAACTTTACTGTATTTAACTAATAAATACAGGGTGCTTCACGGTGAGTGGCATATTAAATGTGTTATGAGAACTATCGATACTAGGGAGCTAACAATTTGTATCTAGAGGTTTTCGGTGATGCTCTCTCTACACATCTAAAATGGTGACTTTCTGGCACTTCTAGATATACCGGAATGACATGTTATATATTTATGCTATATTTGGTTTCACCTCATTAATTTAAAGTAACTTTAATTGTCTGTTCTATCTCAAAAACGAAATATTTTCGAGATATTACAGGTTAAAAAATAAAATCTTGAACCTATAAAAATAACTTTTGCAGTTGCAAAATTGTATGGTTAATTTGTTTACGGTTATCGAGTTACCTATTTCAAATTATTTATCAAAGTGATTAGAGGATCGAATTTATCCTTTCTTAAATCGGTTATTTTAAGTAGAACATACTGTATTTTCTAATGTAATGTATGTATGTTAGTTAACTTTTTGTATCCTCTTGTTATAAGAAATAAGACCGTTTTTAGGTTAAATAGATTTATTTAGAAAAATTAAAACAATTTCCTTTAAGGTAAGTAAGGTAGTTTTGGATGATGTTTTCCTATATCATGTTCTTTTGCAAAGGTAATTTCTTTGAAAATACCAGAGTTTCTTTTAATATCCTCCGTATTTTTGAATCCTTGGCTCAAACAAAAAAAAATATCTTTACATTAACTTTAAAATAAAACTTACATCGATAAGAATAGACATCCTCAGCAAAACGAAGAAAACATAGAACATACTCCCATATATTTACTAACAGGCTTTCCTATCTTTAGTTTTAATTTTTAATAGCCAAGTCTTGCTTCTAGTTGTGCTTCCCTTTTCACCAAATTTATTCACCACGGAAACTTGATGTTTTCATCAGGAAATACATTAGGCACAGAAATTAAGGGATATAAAAAAACTCCCAAATTTTTAGGTGACGCTGAGGCTGAAGCTCCAAGTTTCAGTTTTTGGATCTTAAGTTTAAATGTTTTATTTTATTAAAGAAAAAAAATAATTTTTTTTTAAATAATTAAATTTTTTTCATAATGAAAATATGGATTATTGCTAAGGAAACCTTTTTTAACTTCGACTCTTACATTGATTTTTAGCACAAAAAAATAGTTTCAACTATTCCGAGCACTACGAAAACAAATGACCGCGCTTTGAAACTATCAAAGGTTTCTTTGGGGTGCTAGTTGAAAAGTTGCAGTCAAATATCCTTGGTATATTCATTATTTGCAAAGTTATGCCAAGTTAGGTAAATATCGGTAATTATGCAATTTTTTACCTCTCCTTTCAATCAACAATTTCGTTTCGATTTTTTTTTTTTGAAAAAACAATCACTACTACTTGTAATGCATCCTTTGCAGTTTTCAAAAATCCTACTTGAATTTTCTGCAAGTTCATTATTTCCCGACTAATTGATTATCAAAGTCAACAATGACATGTTTGCTTTGAACGCCCATTACTCAGCTAAAAATCATTGTACAGGGTTGAGCCCTGTACAATGATTTTTCAGAGGTCAAACTAAAGTGAATTTAATTATTTAAAATAACTTTATGATGAACCTATCGAAAACATTGAGGTTCTTGGACCTTTTAAAAAACAACTAAAAATTTGGATTTTTTTTTCGATGGATTTCTTATGATTACTCAAAAACTGCTGATGCTAAAAAAAATAAACTCAAGATTCAAAAACTAGAAACTTGGAGCTTCAATTTCATTTTTTTTTCTTTTCCCTACGACCATTTTTTCCCAAGCTACAGCTCTGAAAATCACCTAAAAGTTTGTGATTTTTTTATACCCCTTAATTTTTGCGCCTAGTGTAGTTTGTCGACTAGGGGGGAAAAGGGTCGGAAAATCGATTTTTTTTTCTCTGATACTACAACTTATAGGAAATATTGTCAGAAAATTTGAAGTCATTACCCAATAAACACACATACGTTAAAAAAACGTTTTTAATGTCCAAACGCCATTTGAAAAAGGCGTGTCGTCTCTACGTACATTCAACTTAAAAATGTCGCGGTTTTAAACGTTTAACGTAACGAAAATAAAAACGTTTAAAGTAAGTGAACTCACAATGTTTATTTACATCTTAATAATATTAAATATATACGTTTCTAAATAATATTTTAATAACGTTAAATATTAAGGAAATTTAAACGTATTGGTAAACGTTTAAGAAGTGTGTTTTTCAACGTTGTTTTAACGGGTTATCTACAACCGTTAAAATTTTAACCTACCAATTTATACTGCAAACTGTTGCAGACGCACGTAAAGTAAACAGTAGAGAATTAAGCAAAAAAAAATATATATTCAAGTATATAAACATAATATAATTAGTAATAAATAACCGTCCGGACCAATAACTGATCAGGAATACCTAAATAAAACATTTCGTCATTAGTTAGATGAAAAATACGACTTATTCTATACTATCACTAGATGAATACTGGTCAATTCTACACCAGTATCAATATCTACAGTTTTATTCTCGTATTCTAAATTAAGGCCAGAATAATTATGTATCTCTGGAAGTTGATAGTTTTGTTGGTATTTGAACAAGAAGGTTACATGATAAAACATGCAAGGGGAGTTCAGTTTGGCGGGGGCTCATTCTTTGAAAAATTCTCACTATTTGAAAAACAGTTGCATAAAAAAATTGTTCATTATTTTTTTCAGTTGGCGATTGAATAAAATTTTTAAGTGTGTCATAGTTACCTTTGCTGTACCTACAAAAAATATAGTAATGAAAATGAAATTGAATAACGTACCAATTAGCAATAGGTAAAATAAATACTTGCTGATTACAATGTGGAAAATGTCTGGCATTAATTACGAATCACACGACAAAAAAAAGAAATACAGGTCTACTTAAGTACTTACACAAATGCAGAAGAATATAAAAACACTTCTCCTTGGCAGAGTCACCCGTAAATGCAACAATGTAATACATAAGAAATAACAGGAAATAGCACGTGTCATGTGATTCGCATAAGCCAATACAGTTATTTATATTTTAAAAACGTTTTTTTTTCGTGTTTTAAACTCGAGTATTAAGTCAAAGTAAACATTGTATTAACGTTTGACAGAACAGTTGTATAATTTACTTTGAACAACGTTATTTTAATGTTTTCAAAGAGACAGTTTAGATTTTTCGTTTAAAAATCATATGTTTTTAACGTTTTAATTAACCGTTATTTTCTCAACGATATATAAACGGTTGTTATTCTATCGTATCGAAACGTATCACGTTTCTTTAACCAATGACACGTTAAAGTTACGTTTCTATAACGTACGTGTGTTTACTGGGTAGGAGCAAAACTAAAATTGAGTCTCCGGGCGCTCAGTCTCCCTTGACCGTCATTTCCCTCGGCGCGGCAAGTGGTTTGTAGCATCTGCTCTTTTCTGTTTCTCTCTTTCTCTTTCTGATGTCTATAGGCATGCATAGACTCGTTTGTTGTTACATTTTTAAAAATGTACCTGATTTAAAAAGGGTCTTTTCGAAAGACTAAACCAAGTTAGTTTGGCATCGTTGGCATCATTATTCATGTATCAAACTTTAATCGCGTTTTTCTCAAAACATTTGTTTTAAGTCGGTAGCGAAAATTTCTCGAAAACCTTTGGACCGATTTCGCCTAAACTTCGCACACTTCTTTTACATACAAAATACTCGGTTCTGAAAGAAGGATTTGTTTTTTTTCAATTTCAACTTATTTTTTAATTAAACAAACAGAGCAATTTTAGACATAAATCAGAGTTTTTTGATTGCACCTTTACCAAAAATTCAAAAATAAATATTTTGTTAATTCCTTCGTTCAAATCCAAGATAAACTTATGTACTAAAGAAATATTTTTGGTTGTTTAATTTCGGATGAAGCAATCATGAGTTATGCTGACTACTGCATGGAAAGTTTTTCTTTGAGGTGAATCGGTTCTCACCGCTACCACTGGCTTATTTTTCAATATTTTTTTTATGAAAATTTAGCATAATATTCTTAGAATAATGCTTAATAATGTAATTTTTTTTTTTAAATATTAATAAACAAGGTACTCGGAAAAAAAAATCACAAAAATATGCTTTTTTTTGTATCTCAGACCCTTTTCTCCCTTAAGAAAAAAATTCATTTTTTTTACAGTAACTAACTTTTTTTGATAATGAAAATATGGATTATTGCTAAGGAAACCTTTTTAACTTCGATCCTTACATTGATTTTTAGCACAAAAAAATAGTTTCAACTATTCCGAGCACTAAATATTTCGAAATTTTTTTCGATGGATTTATGATTACTCAAAAACTGCTGATGCTAAAGAAATTAATCCCAAGATTCAAAAACTGGAAACTTGGAGCTTCAATTTCCTTTTTTTTTCTTTTCCCTACGACCATTTTTTCCCGAGTTACAGCTCTCTGAAGATCACTTAAAAGTTTGTGATTTTTTTTATACCCCTTAATTTCTGCGCCTAGTGTAGTTTGTCGAGCGATCACCAGATGGCGTAACGCTTATATTGTTTTCCCTATTCCGGAATTTCTCCTATATGTCGGACAGTTGAACCCATGTCCCATAAATCTCGTATGAGTCGCATACACGGTAGTGAGCTATACATTTCCTGTACTCCGCCGCATTTCTGTAGCCCCGCGTTCCGTTCCCGCGAGCAATAACAATTTCCAGATGAGATATGGCCGCGCTACACGAAAACAAGAATGTCTATTAGGTATATCTGATTATCAGCGGTAGTAATGTGGTCATGTCGGTACCCAATCAGTCAGGTGACCGTCCCGCAACGTGGTCAATCAGGAAGAGCCGCGGTCGCGTAGCCTCCCAGGAGTCCGAGTGAGTCGCACGTCTCACGGATTGTCAGCCGGGGCTCTATACGAGCGGGCACCGCCGCATAAAGTAGGAAGCCCATAACTGGCGACGGACCGGGCAGGTACCCGTTCAGGTGTGATCCGCGGGAGATGTTCCGCGTACACTAGTCCAATAGACAGGGAGCTAAAATCATCGGAAACTGTTCTTGAAACATATATATGCGCCCTATAAGTCTACTTCCTGTTCCTCTTAAAATCGCTGAATCTGCAATGTATGAACAGCTTTTTCAATATGTTACTGAGAATTCAATAATCCCTCCTTATCAGTCCGGATTTCGTAAGAGCTTTAGTACTACTACTTTATTATATAACGTAGCAGATGACATTTTGAGAGCTATTGATAATACGCAGGTTGTGTCTCTAACTTTATTAGATATGACGAAAGCTTTCGATTCTTTGGATATTAATTGTTTAATAGCTAAATTATACCATTATGGTATTTCTGAAAATACATTTCGCTGGTTTCAAAGCTACCTTTCCGGTAGAAAACAATTTACTAGAGTTAATACGGATTCTTCAATACAGGTATCAAAAAGTAAATTAGTAAAATCTGGCGTTCCACAGGGATCTGTACTGGGACCACTCTTGTTTAATATTTTTTCAGCAGATATCTCGAAAATTTCACTACATGGCAATTTATATATGTACGCAGACGATATTCAGCTTCTACACAGTTTTCCGTCCTCCAACTCTTCCACTGCTACTGACTTTATAAATAACGATTTAAAACTCATTCATGATTGGACCATCAAAAATACTTTAGTGATTAATGCAAATAAAAGTCAGAATATAATATTTGGGACATCTTTTCAATTACGTAATATTGAAGACATAAATATTGAAATTAATAATGAGGTAATTAGTTCAAGCGTTGTTGTAAAAAACCTTGGGGTGTCATTTGATCCGACATTAAGATTTTCTGGTCACATAAGCAACATATGTAAAAAGCATTTATTTCTTTAAAGCAGTTATACTCATTTAAACAATATTTAGATAGTAATACAAAAATTTTGCTCACTGAAACCATGGTTCTTTCTTATTTAAATTACGCAGACGTAATATATGGTCCTTGTCTCGTGCAAGAGGATAAATATCGTCTACAGAAAATACAAAACAGTTGTGTAAGATATCTTACAGTCGTGCCACAGTTTGGACATATTACTCCTTATTTACGTAATTTCAATTTATTGAACATGTCTGAAAGGAGATTTATACACTTTGTTGGTTTTGTTCTAAATATTGTAAAGACCAAAAGACCTGAATATTTATATAAAAAAATTAACTGGCGTTCTGACATTCACAGCAGGGATTTAAGACAGATAGGCAGTAAGGTTTCCATTCGTCCATATAAAAATGAATTGTTCAAATCTTCTTTTTCGTACATGGCTGCATATGTTCTTAACACTCTACCAACTCGCTATCGCAATTTGTCAGTGGAAACAGTAAAACAAAAATTAAAAGACGACATACTTTCTTCTAATCTGGAATATATTGATATGGGTATGTTCTAATAAATCTGTTATTTAACCATTTGTTTTCTGTTATTAGTACATAACCGTTTGTAATATAACATATTATATTTGTAATATCACATATTATATCTCATAGCTAATTTAGTCTGTTTTATGTAAGAATTTGTGGAAGTGTTGTAAATCAACTATGTTGACACACATTCCTTTTGAAAAAGGGATACTGTACTTGTACTGTTTTGCCTTTTAAATAAACTTATTTATTATTATTATTATTATTATTATTATATAGGGCTAGTTTTGACGGTTTCCCTAAATATATTTTTTTTTGCGTAGATATATTTTTCCAATGCGCGGTGTCCGTAGAACTGAAACCGTTGGCTAATTTTTTTAAATTAACAATTTAACAAAAAAAAAAAACGTATGTTTTTTCACATTTTCGCTTATATCTCCGTTCCTTGGCATATTATAAATAGCATATGCATATAAGAAGTTGTAGCCTATGGAATTTCCAAAATGTTAAACCCAACCCGAAGTCTCCAAGTGCTATTGTCAACTTGCAAATGATTGCTGAAGTTGAAAAAGTGCGTTTTTTTTCACTATTTTTTGGGGTTGGTAGCAACTTTTTCGCCTTCAATGTACTCCCCGTGGCGATCTCTACACCGCTCCATATGACTTTTCCATTGTTGAAAGCAGCGCTGGAAGTCCGCTTCTGTCAGCTGGTTCAGAACCTCCGTCGATTTTGCTTTAACCGGTTCCACACTTTGTTTCGGGGTACCAGGTAAAAAATCACGATTCATCACAAGTAATCACCATGTCTAATTAGCCTGGATCAGTGTCAATGTTGTTTAGAATATCAGCGCAAATGTTCATGCTTGATTCCTTTTGCTCGGGAGTGAGGAGTTTTGGCACCATTTTTGCGCAAACTTTGCGCATGGTGAACGATTCGTGCAAAACACATTCTGTGTCGATTCCTGTTATTTCAGCAAGCTCTCGGATGCTTAGATCACGATCTTCGCGGATTAATTTACCGTTTTTTTCAAGGTTTTCGTCCGTTTTTGACGTTGAAGGCCGTCCGGGGCGCGGATCGTCTTCGGTCGTTTCACGTCCCTCTTTAAACCGTTTAAACTATTCAATAACTTGTGTTCGGGATAAACATAAACGGGAAGTACCCGTACACTTCTTTTAACATTGCATAAGCTTATGTAAAAGCTTTCCCCAGTTTAACAAGAAACTTGAGATTAACCCGTTGCTCCATCTGAACACAACATTTTTTCGACGCGTCACTGGTGCGTAGACTAATTCAAACGAATTAGCGACACACTGGCTTGTCCAGCGAGCTCAGGGTGGGGAAAGCATCACCAGATACAGTTCTGTTCAAACTTGTCGCGACACGCTCGCAGTGCGCTGGTAGCAGCATCAGTTCTGTTATTTAATAGCTACACCTCGTACATAGTACAATCGTAGTTCAATCAAATAACGGCATCACATTCCGGAATATAATCCGTCTGCCGTGTTTTGCGCGTCGAAGAAATCCAAAAAATAGATGAACACGTTTTTGGCGTCTCTGATTTGGATTTCAGGTTTTGTAGAATCGCTCGCTGTCAATTAGAGATCATTTCAAGGTTAAATCAATATTATGCTATTGAGGTAGTTGAATCAGGGGATCAGCTAGAGGTAATTTCAAGGTGAACTTAACATCTCACGATTGAGCTAAATAGGCAAACCATCTTTACCAAGCGTGACGTGACGCAAAACCATGACGCAGATCGCAATATTTTCCAAGGGCAATTTCATAATAAAGACATATCATGTCAAAAACGCTTTGTATTTTAATACAGTAGATGTCGACTTCTGGAATAGTCGATTTAATTCATTGTAAAATCAGTAGTAGGTAAATTATTTTACGGCTCGAAATTAAGGTTTCAGGGTCCTTTAAGCTTACATTTGGAACTTATAACTCTATATTATTGAACATTCTAAATCTAAAGCACATTTTTTCCGTTTTGCTTAAAATCGACTTATTATTGTTAATAGACATTAAAAAAAATTATAATTTTTTCATCAAAAAATTATTTGGGGCAAAAACAAACCAAATCGACCCTCCTCCTTAGTGGTATTGTACACGGTTTTCTAGACTTCTCCTCCTCTATGGTTGAACGAGTAGCGTCCATGAAAAACTGCACATGTCCGGTTAAAGTAGTTTTGAGTTATCTTCCAAAAACTGTTTGGAAAATGGCTACTGACTTGTAGTTAACGAAAATATCAGTGAATATACTTATACTGGTACTGATTAAATCACTGATAAAATATTTTGAAAGAAAAAAAATCTGAAAAATAACTACAAAATTATCACTTTTAATTTGGACATGTTCAATTTTGCTCGGACTAAGTGGACATGTTTAATTTTGATTGAAATGGCTAATGGACATGTGTTATTTTGAAAGATTATTTATTGATACAGTAATAGAAAATTTAGCTTTAAAAAATGACAGGAATGTTAGGGAAAACAACTAACCACTATGGTAAAAAATACCTACCGTTTAGAATTGTCTTCTTCGCGTTTTGATATGTATTACGCCTCTGCCGCCTCCTAGAACTAACGTTAATTAACCCCACGGAGACGTCTATATTTCAATAATAACTTAGGATTAACGTAGTGATATTATCGCGAACGTACGCCACAAAATAATATTTTACTAGCACTACTGTTATTTCTTGCTGCTTGTATTTTATAGGTTAACTACACATTAATGACTTGGGGAAATCACATGGTTTAAGAATATGGTTTCCTATCATCATATTAGAACAGTATTTCCGTCTATTAGTGAAATTCTGCATATAAACCAAGCACCAACATAGCAATAAAGAAATCTAATTTATCGGAACATGTGCAGTTTTGAGCTATATATTTGTGATTTTTTTTTCCAACTATTTTTTATTTTTTCAGTCCCCACTTGAAATTTTGTTGAATATGTCGAAAAAAAAAATCCCAGAAAGTTACAGCCCTTAATATTAATTTTAAGTACTTTCCCAAAGCGTGAAAAGATTTTCCATATAAAATACACGTAAATCGAATTTTTTTTTTCAAATTTATATAAGTCGCATTTTATGCTATTACATTGGTCTTGGTCTCGATTTACTTATAATAAAACACGCTACAAAAGTGCCCATTTCAGCGAAAATCTAACTTGTACTGGTGAGTTGGTACGGGTCGCTGAAGTTGATTTTTACCCAAAATTCTCGTTTTTTTGCTGTTATCTCCGAAATTATTAATTTTGCCAAAAAAATATGAATGAAAAATTTATTGGAAATTTAATTTACTACAAGAAAGGTCCTATATACCAAATTCCTGAGATTAATATTTCTTGAGATATTAGATTTTAATTTATGAGTAGTACAAAATTTTTCCGGTTTATCGAAGCAAACGTTTGAAATTTTTGTACTACTACTCAGTTAAAATCTAATATCTCAAGAAATATTAATCTCAGAAATTTGGTCTATAGGACCTTTTTTTGTAGTAAATTACGTGGACTTACGTGTATTTCAAATGGAAAATCTTTTCACGCTTTGGGAAAGTACTTACAATTAATATTAAGGACTGTAACTTTCAGGGATTTTTTTTTCGACATATTCAACAAAATTTCAAGTGGGGACTGAAAAAAATTAAAAAAAATAGTAATAGTAAAAGTAGTAAATAAAAAAAAAAATAATAATAGAAAAAAATCACCCTAATGGACATGTGTAATTATGATCGAAATGCTTAATCAATTGATGCCGTTGGACGTGTGTTATTATGACTGAATTTCTGTATATTGCAATGGGTTTACTAAAGGACAACATCGGTTTTGCACAATTCTGACATTGCAGTTGGGTATAATCCAGAAAATCCTTCAACATTAAGTCTTTAACTCATTTCTAAGACAACCTGGATATGTGCAGTTTAGCATGGATGCTTCTCAAATGTTGTCGATGTAATAATTATGCGGACAGCCTGTATCTTAAGTGTAAGAAATAAGAGGCCACAAAAATATTTTCCCACAAGTTTCACAAAAATGTCCACGCCCTGTCCACTTCCAGCACTCTATCATCTTTCATAATCGGCCCTCCCGAATTGATTTCTCGGAACAACTAACACAAACATGTAAGAGTAAATGGGAGCAGCTATCGCTGTGTTCCATAAAAGACCTATCGGTGTTTACTCGCTATACGACGATATAATAGGACTCCTTCTAATTTGACAAGGAGGTAGTTATGTAAAGTATTTCCAAGATATAAAGTTTTAGCGATAGAATCATTTTAATAGTTAAAAACGTCGGTGTTTTAACAAAATGATTTATGGCGGCATTGAAATCATTATTTAAAACGTCAAAACATCCTCGGACAGATGGGCCATTTAGATTGAAATTCCGATATATGTGATATTTTAAATTAAATCGTCACTTTTGACATGATGCGACTGAATCAGTAAAATTATAATCGCCGATTCATCATAACATGGACACGTTTAACAACGGTTATATTCTCATTTTTAACTATTAGAAAAAAACATCCAGTATTAATAAACCAGTGCCCGGGTAAACTGACAGATGCTCGATAAAAAAATTAATTAAAACGTCACAATTTAATTATGAAACAGAAATGATAAGTTTTTCTTTATTGGTTAATATAAAAGTCTTGTTGTTTATTAAGAATAATTTAATTATAAGTCATAATCTTAATGATACCGGGATATGTTATTATTTATATCTAAATTGAATAAGTAAGTATATCCCTTAATTAAATCGAGAAATACTTTGCCGGGTTGTCGAAGTCAGGTTCGAAGCTGTACATTGAAGTGGTCGAGAGATTATGGTAAATAGTAATGCAAGCGGATTTGCATAATTACGAGTACAGTACGAGCGACAATTTGAAAATTTAGTAAGGTAGCCTATTTCAGTACCCAGGAAAAGGTAGACCTGGGTAAAAATTACACAACTATACAAAAAAATTCATGATCCTGGATATTGACCTTAGTATCCATATGTATTATTAGTTTGCGTAAGTTGGTTATTTTAGATATAATTATTGTCTTGACAAGAAATTTATTTTTATTTATGACATATGACATTCTAAGAAAAAAAATTGCGTAATTTATCAAATGTACTCTATTTTATACAGGATTTTCATGACCGCAAAAAATATTATGTTCTTGGCATATTGAGATTTGAAAGCAGCAACCTCAAAACCCCCTGGAAACAGACTTTCGGCGTAAAAGTTGCGCATGTTGTTTAATTAACGTTTTGCACCCCTTTAAACCTCTATTTCTTTCACTTTTCACACTTGAAACAAATTTCATGCTATAGACATGTTAAAATTTGAAATCAGCAACCTCCAGAACCCCAGGAAATATAATTTTGGAATAAAAGTTGTGTATTTTGTCACATAAACACTGTCGTACCCCCCTTCAACCCCTGTTATACTCGATTTTCACTTCTGGGGTACATTTCCTGCTTTTGGCATGTTGAAATTTGAAATCAGCAACATCGAAAACCCCCATAAATATATTTTTTTCATTTCTTACCCCTTTCAACTTCTATTTTACTCGATTTTCACCCTTAGAATAAATTTCTTGTCATGACAATAGTTATATCTAAAATAACCAACCTACGCAAACTAATTTCTGTAATTTCTACACGTACTTCTTGTCATCACATATCAGGGTTGGTTTTACCCTATTTTAGAGGCGTTTATCACTGTATCTCAAAATTTTGAGGGTGTATTGACTTTTTTGAGGTTGTATTCGAATTCAGCGTCGAAAAATACATAGGGACACTAAGGTCAATATCCAAGATCATGACTTTTTTTGTGTAGTCTTGTTTATGTCTTCAGTCTTTAAGTGCAAACTTTGGAAAAAATAGCAAAAGAACACGAAGATTAGATATAATCATCGAGGTTTATAAAC
Source organism: Aromia moschata (assembly GCA_029963805.1). Lineage (NCBI taxonomy): Eukaryota > Metazoa > Arthropoda > Insecta > Coleoptera > Cerambycidae > Aromia > Aromia moschata. Next base: position 191,735 of record JAPWTK010000524.1, on the reverse strand, counting down.
TCTCACAATAAAATTGAATTCATAATAAAATGAATGATAAATTTGAACAAATAAAAAACAAAAAAACAGCCTCTACTATGGCTGGCTATTCCACAATTTTCTGAAGGTAGATACATAGGTTAACTAAAATGAAAAAGTACTGGGACAATTAATATTTTGAGGGGATTTGGCGTCCCCACTTGCAGATGAAGAGACACCTCAACCTGTCACGAGTGAGTGACGAAGAAGGACTGTCGGTGACGGCATTCCTAGACTCACGCTCCCCCTCCACCAACTAGCTGTGGCCTCTCGCCAACGAAATGCTCGATTAAAAAATACCCGGGTCTACCTAAACAAGGTTTAATGGTGTTCTTTCTTTACCTCAGGATAGCATAAAATTTAAAAATCATTTAGAAAATGGTTATCATTTTTATAAATATTAAAACTATGAATATCTAAAAACATTACTTTTTGGTCTTGTTATCAATACAATTTAAAATTTTACCGGAGGCGCCAATACTATGTCTATACACAATTTTTAAGATCCAGGAAAGTATGCTGTCACGTAGAGGCGGTACTATACAACACTATGATAATTAAATATAAACCGTATTTTTTAAACGCATATTTCTTGCACCTGTATACTCATGCCTCTGTCCGTGCGTAGAATGTTATCCTGAACGAAGTCTATGCGGGAACCTGGGACGCCGTAATACACTTTCTCCGTAAGACGGCGAGCTATTCCGATAGTGTTATACCTGCCTGCGGTGTAAATGGGTCGACCGCCGCATTGAAAACAATTTTTTTTCGCGAGTTAGTCACTGGTGAATTCGTGTACTGTATTTACATATTCCCGTTTTGTGTGGATTCTGCAACAATAGCACAGTCGTTACCATTTGTGAATAGACTTAAAAAGATCATTGAAAATTGCAAGGATTTTACAATAGACGGATCGCATATTTTATGCAATCGTCGATATATATTTCGTGATCGCCGAGAATGTAAAAGACATATGGATTCGAATATCTATCAAAAAAGATGGTTAACCTGGTATGGTTAGAAAAGAGGAATTTTGGTTTGATTTGCGCATGTAGTGGAACGTGGTCGACAATATTTACTTTAGACGTTTTTTTTTGCCAAATATGTATCCGATTTTCCATTGCCTAGTAGCCATTCATTGCGTAAAACATATTTACAGAAGATACATATCAACGAGTCATGGGAAATATCAAAGAAGAGATGTGTAATAAATTTCTGTGACTGACAGTGGACGAAACAATAGATTTTGCGGTAATAAAGTCGTTAATGCCCCCGATGTTGTTAATAAACGGGTTTTGCAAACAGCGACGAAAAGTATAGAAATAGTAGTAAGACGTGTATTGTCCTCTGTCCATGTCAACTATTTTGAATTTGCACCTTTAACTTCAGTAGATGTGGAACGATCATTTCCATCTACAACCATATATACAGGCGAAATTGCTCACGTTTAACGAGAATAAATGCAGAAAGACTACTGGTCATGGCAACGTACGCTCAAGCAGTTAAGACAGTCGATATTTCTGAATGACACAAGCAATATGTATGTACATTACTGTACATATTGTATAAAAAAAAATCGACTATTTTTTTTTCAAAAATTACTCTGAAAATATTGTTCAGCATGTCGAAAAAATGAGCCTGTGAAAATATCAGTTGTTAACTTTAATATTAAGAGGTGACTCATCGCGATTTTCCATTTCCCATTTAATTAACATCGGAAAAAAGTTTTTCAAGCTTTGGAATTTTATACATTTGTTGTAACATTAGGCTTTACCAACAGCGTAATGAACTTCAAATTTGTAAATGGACCACACTGTTGCCAAAGCCTACTTTAACAATTTGAATTTCTACTAAAATATTTAAAAACTCCGCCGGCTTTACACCGAAATGTGAAAACATTTAACTCTGCCGTATACCAAAGTTTTTGCAGAATCAGGTTATGTAAGAGTATACAGGGTGTTTTACAAATTCAAGTTTCGGTGCACCTAAGTATTAGGTATTCAGATGTATAAATGTCATATTTATGAAATAGGTAGCCGCATTATTCTTAAGGTAATTTGTGATCGAAATTTGTGAAATTGAATAAACATAAGTATGCATACATCGTAGGTACCTATATATCCATTAAACAGTAATGAAACATTCACGAAACGTCTAGCTGTCATAAAAAAGAACAAATTGCATATCAAATATAAAGCTTTAAAGTTTTTGTTTATTTTTTAAAACTTATTTATTTTTTATGAGTTATTCATAACTCGTAAAAAAGTTTTCTGTAAAATTGTTAATTGCAACACAGGTGCAAAACAGGTGAAATATCTGTCGACTTAACCCATAAAATCTTAGTGTGTCCATATGACAACGGATGCAGTAGCTATCTTACAATTATATATACTTTGTAGAAAATAAGAACCAATGCACGTCACCGATGACGCTATTGAATGTGTGCAGTGATACCACCATTCAATTATTTTTAAATAAAAACTATAATGGAATATTTTATTGAATTTTAAATTACGCGTTTGATATTCGTTGCAATGTAGTTGGCAGAGGATCCGAAATTGCCGTGTTGTATTACTTGACATGAGCTTCAAACCTTATCTTGCATTGAGAAACTATTATTTTCAGAATAATCAAAGAGTAGTTGTTATCAGATTTCCGTTTTTGAAATGCCAAAACAGTTAAACGGCTGCTACCAAGAGCTACAAAAACTAGCATCTTTGAAACGATATTTTGAAAAAGAACGAAACAATAATGGTCCATTGCGACCCTGAACAGCTGTTAGAAAGGTAAATGAAATATGAGGTGTGTAAATTAAGTAAAGGCACTGATTATTTTATTTTTTTTGTTCGAACAGAATTACAATTCAGTATTGTCTCCTTCAAAATAACTTCCTTGGGAAGCCACACAGCGCTGGGGACGGTTCTTCCATTACTCATAGCCGTGCTGGAACTTATATACTGGAATAGCCTCCAGCTGGTCGGTTACAACCGTTCGAATGTTTTCTATGGTCCCAAAATGACGTCTATTGAGGTGATTTTTCAATCTCGGAAAGAGGAGAAAGTCACAAGGACACAAGTCAGGCGAATAAGGATGCCGAGAAGCCACAGGACTGTTTTTACTGGCTAAAAACTCGTTTACTGAAATGACTGTGTGGCAAGGCGCATTGGCGTGATGCAACATCCAGTTGTTCTTGATGTTTGGTCTCACACGCATGATCCTTTTTCGAAATTTTTCAAGAACCTCTGTGTAAAAGTGTTGATTTACTGTTTGGTCTGGAGGCACAAAGTCTTTGTAGACAATTTCCTTTCTATCAAAAAAAGAAAATTAGCATGCATTTGGTCTTCGACTTTCTTCTTGCTTTTTTGGGTCTTGTACTCAAACACCCAAGTCTTATGGCCAGAAATGACACGTTCCAAAAAATGAGGATCATTATCAATCGATTCCAAAAAGTCAAGACACCTTTCTCTCCTGATGTCCTTTTGTTCCTGCGAAAGGGTTTTTGGAACCATTTTTGGGCAGATTTTTCTCATCTTCAATTCCTTAATTAAAATCTGATGAACAGTTTCAAAATTAATCTGTTCAGAATGAACTTTTAAAACTACCTAGAGAGCGTAATCCTACCAAGTGGGTTACAAATACTATAGGGTTGAATACAATTGCTATTCGTATATTAAAATATAATAATTGAAATCTATATAAAATATAAAAACCTACATTGCACTATTTATAAACGAATGGTTCTTGTGAGTAGATGTTTTTATATAGGTATATGATTTAAATTTCAAAACTTCCGTGTGGCTTTTCTACCAATTTTTCCTCTCATTAAAAAAAAATATTTACTAACTTTTACCACCAATTTTTTCTGCTCCATTTTGTATTTGTATATTTATGCACCAACCAATGTTTTTTAAAACATATACATTTTTAAAATTCTTTTTCTTTTTAATGTTGCAAAAATAAGTAATTTAACAATAGACAAACACAAAAAATCCTTTCGTATGCTAGTCACAATTATTTCTGAATACTGAATAATTTTTTAATAATCTTATCTTTAATATGTAATAATCTTAATCTGTCTGATGCATAGAATACTTTTTCTTTTCTAAGGGCCTTTGTAATGAATTCTGCTGCTCTTTTGAACTCATTTTCTCATCTCAGATCATACGAATATGTTTAATGACATCTGCGAAAAGGACCGTCGACCAAAAAGTAGGTATCATTGTCTCCGTGCTGGCTTTCATACAAACAGACATGCTCGTAAATACTCACCCGGTAATTCAGAACCAGTTGTCAAAATGTCAAGAAGAGGATAAAAACAAAAAACCGTTTAAATCCATCATAAGGTGCACTTTTACGGTACATTAGGCAATGCGGTCGTCGCGGCAAATTTCGATTTAAATTAAAAATGCAATACAATAAATCAGCCCGCGCGTTCCGTGGTGTTGCTAGTTCGGTACAGGGAATCGTCCGGGCAGTTGCATTCCGAGAGAGCGTGATCAGCTTCCAAAAACGCTGTTCAGTTCGAACTTCGATTCCGATGAGTTCTTTTTTGAAGGGTACGTTCGTGAGAAAATGCAAACATTTACATTAAATGGTTTCTTTCAGCAAACTTTCTTATTTCATGGAATATTTCGCGAGAAATTGCGCCGACAATGCCTCGACGATCATTCCGGGAATGTTTTTTTTTTTGCGACGCAGCGAACGAATTAACATACAAATCCACTGAAAATTGTTTTTAGGTGTAACGTATACGAGAATTATTAAAGCTACTACGAGGTAGTTGTTTGTATGTTTTGTGTGTGAGACGAATTTATACAACGGTTGATTAGTTACACAAAGTACGACTCGTGGTAAAATAAGGGAGTTGCATATGAATACTTTTTTTTATTTTTAAAGGTCGAATCTCGAAAGGCTATTAAAAATATGTATACAGGGTGATTCAGCTTTCAGTAGCAGCACTCTAACATGTGATATAACGTTTAAAATTAACACAAAAAGCTTATGTGATTGTACGAGGTGTGTAAATTAAGTAATGAGACTGGTTTTTATTTACTTTTTATTCGAATAGAATTACAATTCAGTATTGTCTCCTTCAAAGTCTTCTTTCTTGGGAAGCCACACAGCGCTGGAGACGGTTCTTCCAATCCTCATAGCAGTGCTGGAACTCAATATACTGAAATAGCCTTCAGCTTGTCAGTTAAAGCCGTTTGAATGTTTTATATGGTCCCAAAATGACGTCCCTTGTGATTTTTCAATCTCTGGAGGAGAAAAAAGTCACAAGGACTCAAGTCAGGCAAATAAGGAGACTGAAGAGCCACACGAAGATTTTTACCGGCTAAAAACTCGTTTACTGAAATGGCTGTGTGACAAGGCGCATTGGCGTGATGCAACATCCAGTTGTTCTTGATGTTTGGTCTCACACGTATGACAATTTTTCCAAGCTTTTCAAGAACCTCTCAGTAAGAGTGTTGATTTACTGTTTGGCCTGGAGGCGCAAACTGTTTGTGGATAATTCCCTGGCTATCAAAAAAGCAAGTCAGCATGCATTTGATCTTCGACTAGCTCATTATTGCTTTTTTGGGTGATGGAGAGCTTGAAGTGTGTTATTCCATACTTTGGCGCTTGGTTTCCGGGTCGTACTCAAACACCCAAGTCTCATCGCTAGTAATAACATGTTCCGTGAAATGAAGATCATTTATATCAATTCCAAAAAGTCAAGACATCTTTTTCTCTTGTTGACATTTTTTTCCTGCGAAAGGTTTTTTGGAACCATTTCTGCGCACATTTTTCTCATCCCCAATTCGTTAGTCAAAATCTGATGGACAGTGGTGTGATTCAAATTTAACTCTTCCCCAATCATTCTTTTCGTCAACCGATGATCTGAACACACAAAATCACGTATTCTATCCACATTTTCATTGGTTCTTGAAGATGAAGATCTTGCTCGTAGTTTTTTCAGTCGACTCTTCTCCTTCTGAGAATGCCTTAAACCACCGAGAAACTTAGGCTCTTGAAAAAATACTGTCTCTATAGGCGAGTTGAAGTTTTGCAAAAGTATCCGTTGCACTGTGTCCAAGTCTGAAGCAAAACCTAATAGCACACCTTTGCTCAAAATTAATGTCACTCATTTTTAAAACGCACTAGAAAAAAACGGTTTAAGAAAACAGTCACAAAAAAAAATGATTATAACAATTCCAAACTTGTACTGAAGGTGCATTACATGTTAAATTACCACCCATTCCGAGTCCCGTCTCCGCAGTGTGTTTAAACCGAGCGCTACTTGCCAGTCTCATTACTTGTGTTTTTGTAGGGGCGGGGGGGGGGCTTTTTTTGGGAAAACGGGGTTTTCAAATTGAATTTTAAAAACAAATTTTTTAAGTTTTTTGGAATGAGAACATTGTTTCACTGTAGCCGCTAGAGGGCGCTCTGTATAGTACTCTTTACAAATTAAAATGATCATAACTTTTTTTCTTAATGTACTTTATTACTTTTTTTAATAAAGAATATTATTTCCTTTGATTTTCTTTGAAGACCAGTTGCTTTTTTTCATAAAATGGTCTTTTTGAGCAACGTCCAACTCAGCGCTAAAGTTAATTAGTCGGCGAAGAACTTCGGAATTAGAGGGAACACGTGGACTTATTATGTCATGTTCTCTCAATGCAAGTTCAAACACACCACAAAAACGCACACAATTGATATGTAAAATGTAACGATTATGACTTTTTCACTATGCAGTTCATTCTTGGATACGTATGTCTAGACTACAATGTTAAGTTTTTAAAAAAAAAAAAAAGGGAACAAATTTGAAAAATTTTGGAGCAAACCCAGATGGGTTTTAATTCTATCGCCTAAATAATTTAAATCAGTCAATCTAATTTTTGTCCATAATTGTTTATCACTAAGTAGGGGAAAAAGCGCATTTTTATATTACAAACCTCCAAACAAATTGCATTACGTTACAAAATAATCCGTGCATTTTATTTTCATGAAGTCTCGATAGAATCTTCTATTAAAATCTTAGATAAATTACATAAATACAAACTACAACTTGTTAAACAGGGACCACTTGGATAGAAGGGTTAAATTTTGTGAAGGCACGATATACAGATCCAATAACAATGATATCTTCGCAAGAAATTTCCTTTTTTTCAGACGAAGCTGAATTTAAATTATTTAGTCAATGCATAGTCCACGAGTGAAAAGGAAATGAGAAAAAACATGAATATTTTAGAAGTTCATTTACATTTTGATTAATAAGTTTTCCACAACTTTTTCAACCGACTCCCTTTAATTAATCTGGCTAATCTATAATTAGTGATAATCAAATTTTCAAAATTATCATCTCTTATGACGTTCCAGACGCATTTTAATAAAAATTAGGGAATACCATACGGAAAAAGTCCAAACTGCCTCATTAAAAACAGATGCCGCCTGGTCTACTACTAAACTTGGACTCATCCAGATCACTCACGGAATACAAAATACAGCAGTGAAGATAATTTCCTCAAAGCAACGCTCAATGCTCCCACTTTCCCCTATATTTCAAATTCTACAGACGTTTAAAGGTATAGTGGTTTCCAGTATCATCACCAAACAAAAACAAAGCATTAAGAAATTATTCCCCGACCTTCTGATACGTGGCCAGCATCGGGACTAAACCCGTCAGATCCAAGACGGGCAAGATCAACTTTACTGGTTACTTATTGCGGATTCCGCAGTCAGTATCACACATACATTAAAATTGTTGTTTGCGACTCGATGCGCTTCAATAAAAAATTATGAAATTGAAGAGTGAACTCCAAGATTTTACTGGTTTTGTTGAGTTTGGTGTGTAATTACAAAACATGTTTTATAAATAAATTTCACCAGTTTAACACAATATACATGTTTTTCAGTTCAGTTGATATAAAAATAAGTCATTTTTCCATTATAAAAATAATCACGTGTGTAAATTATGTCTCGTTATTATTTGTTGCTTTTCATATCTGATTTTATTATTTAATTCTTCTGTACTGTTGGGTTTATTCGCATACACTCTATGTTTTAGATATCCTTACAGAAAGAAGTCCGCAGGGGTTAGGTCAGGCGACCTAGGATGCTACTCTATCGATGCCTCGCCTAATTGATCGATGCAGAAATACTTCGTTTGAACATTGGCGCACCTCTCCATTAAAGTGTGGAAGCTCGCCATCTTACTGAAGCAAAATTTAATCTCCTGGAATGTAGGGCTTCTTTGCATTTGGTAACATAAAACCTAACTCTGGAATCAGTCCTTAAAAATTCTAAGCAACGTCAATCTGTTAAAGTACCATCGAAAAAATTCGGTTCTATGATTATGTCGTTCACAATACTGACCTAAACATTGACAGACTGAGGATATTGGGTATGGGTTTCAATTGTCCAATTTTGATTGGTGGAAGACCAGCAAGGAATGCGCTCTATCTTGTTGAAATCTCGTTGAAGTCTTGTTGAAATCTTCGTATAACTAATTTTCCAATTTCGTTATCCAGTGCCATCTCTTGAGTCGGTTAATGAGGATTTTCGTCAATGAACAAAACAATCTTTTCATTTATTCTTCTCGGAAATTGAGGTTTGACCGCGTCTAGGAAGTTCTCTTGCATGCCCTATTTCCCTAAATTTTCTTTCAACTCTGCTAACGGTAGATTGGGATATGTGTGTGACAGAATATCAGTTACCTACAGTACACCAAGAATAAATTGGCCTGCGAACTGCGCACAATGACCAAAGAACGAGGTAGAATGACCAAATCCTAGGGATATATGAGATATCCACAAAGAGACAACAGACTGTGCTCTTTTGGAGATATTTTGATAGTTGTCAAAATGGAACTTTTAAATAAACACCAACACATATTTTCTGTTGAAAATGTTTTAAAATTTGGTTCCATGGTTGTAACTCAAAGTTTATTTCATCGTCAATTTAATATTCGTGATACTCCAGCTCGTAGTGTAGTTTCATATTGGTTGCGTAAATGGCAAAATAATGGGTCAGTTGAAAACGGGGAATCAACTGAAATTAGGCGATCTGCATGCAACCCCGAAAATGAAGAGTTGGTGAGACAATCGGTTTTTCTCTTTTCAAGTCGATCAGTGAAATGACGTGTGGCAACTTTAAATTTCTGCAGCAAGTACCCGAAGAATCTTGCTCAATAAGAAATTCCATTCATACGAATTAGAAGTAGTTCAGACGTTAACTGAACGTGATAAGCAGTGCCGTATTGAATTTTTCGGATTTTTTTTTTTGGAGTTGTTGAGTCACGTCTTTTCATGAGTGACAAAGCTCGCTTTCCTTTACCATGGCACAGTCAATGAACATAATTTTCGTTACTGGACTACAGAAAACTCTTGTGTGGAAGGCCGTTAATCATCAAGGATCATCGGTCTGTATTTATTTGAGAAAAACGTTGACACAGCAACAGCCAATTGAACTGTATATGTGTATGCTTCAGACATTTTTTAAACCTTAACTGTAAGAAGAGAAAAGGAACTAATTTTGCCAATAAGACGGTACCACCTGTAACACTGCACGACAAAGTATGAAGATTTTGTAGCTGACACTTTTACACAGACGCATTTCTCGAAATGATTACTATTACATTACTGATCCCGATTGTTTCCTTTGAGATTATTTAATGAGCAAATTGTTGGTGAACAAACTTAGAGATCTACAGAAGATTAAAAGAAACGTCCAAGAAGAAATTGAAGCTATTCCCCAGAATGTGCTTGAAAAAAGTTATGACTGACTATTGAGGCTATAGTACATGATCAAGGGAGACGGGCATTTAATATGTTTAAGAAGTAAAACTCCCATATTTACTCTTTGAGGGGGGACAACCCTTTTCCCCCTACAATTTTCAAAAAATCGATTTTTTTGTTTTTTTTTCTTATTTCGAAAGTACAGTACATTGAGAGTATACTGGAAAGAGGAAAAATCCAAATATTAATTATTTACGGAGTTATCGCACATATTCGAGAGCGCCGGGGCTCTACCTCTTACCGTGTACTCAGGTAGCCGGAGCGCTTGGGGTGGAGTAACATTTCTTTCATAATACCTTTTTGTGAAGAAAACAAGCTCTTCGAGGAGGCTGAAGGTTTATTATAAGAACCTGGAATCGCTGATTGATCGGTAAGTCACTAAAACTAATAGTTTTATTGTGTTGGAACTTTGAACGCGATTATCTCGGAACTGTATTTTCAAAAACTGCTCGTGCTGTAACTCAAAAAGTTATTGATCGATTTGGCTGAAATTTTGAGATATTTTTGGCTATATTATTATCGAAAAGATGTACCTAAAGTTTGAAAGATCGCGTAATTAAATTTACTTTTTACTACTTTTTTTGGGATAAAAATTGTCGAAAAAATAGTTGAAATTATGAAAATTTGATTCAAAAAGCCTACTTAATATCTGGTTTTATACTTTTTTATAATTTTATAGGTTTATCCTTCCCTTGCCACATATCAGTAACTGAAAAAAAAAATGTTTTTTGGTTTAAATGCAGCACTTAAATTGCAGCACTTAAAAAGTATGACAAATGCAGCACTTTTCGATGTCACCGCAAAGACGCCTGAAGTAATACCCTATAAAGCCGCCATTTTGTTTAAAAGAAAAAAGGAAAAACGTTTTTCTACTCTTCAAAGTTGTAGTAAAATGAAGTTAAAACTTTAAAATGGTGTGATGTTTTATCACATTTAAAAATATCCATAAAAGAGACGGGCGTCCAAAGGGTTTTCCCCCCTTAATTTGTACCACAAATTTATAAAAAAAAAAACGAAGTTTTCCTCAGTTTTAATCTCCTTCTGAAGATGCCAACTTAGTTGGCGAAACGCGCGTCGAGAAAAGTATAGTAGTTCGATGTTTCATGGAAAACGTCCAGTTTTTTGTTTCTACGCCGAAGGTTTCAGTACCCACTCCAGGTTACAAATTTATGTTGAATGTTAAATAATAAATAAGTTGTCGTTTATTAAAAATGAACAATTCATTTGGCTCTCATTCAACAAATCACAGAAAATGACACACATACTTTTATCAAGAACAATAATCATTTACAGTAGGTACACCCTGTATAAATAAATAATAATGATTGTTTCGTCTTACGAGACTGATTAATTATATTACCGTTCCTTACTGAAAGTAAGTAATAAAGTCGAATGATAAAATTGTTAAAAGATCAGATACGTCGTCTGATTGCTACCTCATTTTTATTGTGGTATAACTTCCTATATACTAAACAAAGCACGAAACAGGAGCGACTAGTATGTACTCGGCAGGATACCTTTGTGTGCCTTGTAATACAAATATATAGAATTCAGAAGTACGGTACGCGTATTGTGGAGTATTCAGAGTAGATAGCTGCAGATATCAGATAACAATCAGCGGTGTACAGTTTGAATATTCTGTATAAAGGGTTATTTTATTTAAATGACACCGCTTTAAGTTTTTATTTCGCTTTATGACGTTTATGACATTTTTTACGTTACGTTTCACGTCCTACGGAATGGACACGTAGTGTTTTTTATATCTGCCCGCACGGCGCACAGTTTCCCGAAATCTAATACGTATCTCGGTTTCGTCGTTTTATTTTTTTCGTGTAGGAGCACTTAATGATGGGTGAACTACAAAGCGCCTGCCTCCGCAAAAATGTGAGTTAAAAGTTGTGTCTTTTATGATTTTTTTTTTACGAATGTGAAACATTGCGAGTAAAAAAAATAGAAAAAACTATAGTATTCTAAAAAAAAGAAATCAATTATTTATTTTATTATATTTTAATATAATAAAATATAATAAAATATTTTATATAATATTATATAATATAATATAATTTTAATATAATAAAATATTTTATTATATTTTAATAAATAAAGGGTTAACCTGTATTATTTACAGGTTAACCCTGTAAATAATAAAACATACAGTTTACACCCTGTAAATAATAAAACATCAAATTACATACCACTTGAAACCTTAATAGTCCGCCAAAGGGCAGTCCAAAGTTTGCTACTATAACTTTTGTTTTGACTCCGTGACGAGCATTTCAATAGGATACTACAAAACCTAATTTTTTTCAAAAAAATTAAAATATCTAAAAAACTGCTGAAGATATATAGCTATAGGGAATTGTTAACAAAGTCAACCTAAAATCAGGAGGGGAATTCAAAAAATGTATTAACATACTGGGTGTTCCATTTAAAATAAGGAAGTTGATAGCTACTTCCGGTATAACCGGAAGTGTCAGAAAAACACAAGTACTTTAGTTGAATAGACCGTCCCCGCTAACCCCTGATTAAAATGTTTCAAAAATAAATTTCAATGGGAAGTTCATAAACTTTTAATGAACGGGTTAGCTGAATCACCCTGTATAATTTGCACACCTCGTAGCTGCGACGTTCCAGGCCGGCTGAACCTAATGACATGGATTGCCAAAGGCTCTATCTTTAGAGTTTTATTCCGATTGACTTGAAACTTGGGGAAAATATTGACATGTTGTAGTATTAGATAAAATGAAATAAAAAATGGATAGTTGAAATTTCAAAACCCATGTAACCCCTTAAAAAACTATTTTAGGACAACGACTAGCTTATTTATTTAAATACAGTCACTACAGTCATTGTCGGAAGTTGCACCGTATTTCAAGTGATCACTTGTGACCCCACATTTTTTTAGTACGAGCCGCTACTGCAATTCACATTGTACGAGGGGGTACCCAAAAATAACCGGAACAGCATTGCCGTGGGCGGAGCTTGTGTAGTACGCATTTCTGCTGCTAGGCGTGTATAGCGCAACTCATTGCCAGTTCAGTGCCGCCTGTGTTGTCGACCTGGCTTATTCTGTTCATCTGCAGTGATTGTTTCTGCTAGCGCTGTTTTGTTCTTGTTTGGTTTTTTATGATGGCAAGTTTAACCGAACAACGTGCAGCTGTGAAATTTTGTTTTCTACTCGGTAAAAATGCTGCTGAAACTGTTTTAATGTGGAAATCAGCTTACAAAGATGACGCTATGGGAAAAACTTAAGTGTACGAGTGGTTTTCTGGGTTTAAATATGGCGATATGTCGATTGATGACAAACCTCCTTCTGGACGTCCATCAAAACCCGAAACGACGAAAATATTGAAAAAGCCTTTTATTTGGAAGTTTTAAGAAGATTGCGCAACAGTGTTCGTCAAAAAAGATCCGATTTATGGCAGACATGAGACTGGTTCTTCCACCACGACAATGCACCTGCACACGCAGCCATTTCTGTTCGTCAGTTTTTGACTAAAAATGGTATGGTTCCGCTGCCCCATACACCTTACTCGCCTGACCTGGCTCCGTGCGACTTTTTCTTATTTCCACGCATGAAAAGGGGCATGAAAGGACAGCGATTTGACAACATTAAAGAGGTCAAGAAAAAAAACAGGGAGGAACTGTCAGCCATTTCTAAAGATGACTACAAAAAATGTTTCGAATAGTGGAAGCACCGGTGGGACAAATGTATTAGTTGTAATTGAGAGTATTTTGAAGGGGATAAGGCTATTTTGTAAAAAAATTGAAAATATATACGAGGCGCGTTCATAAACTAAGGGCCGTTTGCTTATATATAAATATAGGCGCTTCGAAGCACAGTTTTACTACTGCAGCGCCATCTACTGACTCATTGCGAAGCTACAGCGTCATTTGTTTTGATTCTGAAGTCGTATTGTTGTCCGTGAATGCAAAGAACAATGGCCGCGAAAATCGTTGATCCCGCCAATTGTGAAGTGCGTTCTGTGATTCGTTTCTTATTTGCAAAAGGATCGTCGGCTGCTGAAATTTCGGGAGTTATGCCTGGTTTACGGACCTACAGTTATGAGTGAAGGAAAGGTTAGACAATGGTGCCGTGATTTTAAAAATGGCCGAACAAATGTCCATGACGAAGAGCGGAGTGGCAGGCCCAGTATCCAGACCGATGAAATCGTTTCACAAGTGGACCAAACACTGCGATCTGATCGTCGATTGACGATTAGTGGCCTGGCTAACAAATTTCCTCAACTTGGACGCACTACTGTTTACAATATTGTCACAGAAAACCTCGCATACCGCAAATTGTGTGCAAGGTGGGTACCAAAAATGCTCACCGACCACCACAAAGAGCAAAGAATGTCTAGTGGACGAAAGTTTTTGGCCCGTTATCAACAAGATGGAGATGATTTGTTTTCTCACATTGTTACTGGGGACGAGACGTGGGTATCCTACGCCAACCCAGAAACAAAACTGCAATCGATGCAGTGGAGACACTCATCTTCACCAAAACCGAAAAAGTTTAAGCAAACTCAGTACAGAAGTCGAAAATTTATGGTTACAGTTTTTTGGGACAAAGACGGTGTTCTTTTGGTTGATTTCATGGAACGTGGGACAACAATTACAGCTGACGTGTACTGCGAAACGCTCAAAAAATTGAGACGTGCGATCCAAAACAAACAAGTCATCTGGCATAATCCTCCTCCACGATAACGCGTCCTCACACTGCTGCCAAAACCAATGAGAAAATTCAAGATTTTCGTTGGGAACTTTTGACCACCCACCGTACAGTCCCGACCTTGCACCTAGCGACTACTTCCTCTTCTTGCATTTTAAACAGTGACTCGGTGGACAACGTTTTGAAACCGAAGAGGAACTCAAAAACGCCGTTGTCAACTGGTTCAACTCTCAGGCGGCAAGCTTCTATGCAGAGGGGTTAAAGAAGCTGGTGCAGCGGTACGAAAAAATGCTTAGAAGTGAACGGCGATTATGTAGAGAAGTAAAGTAAGATTGTACCTAACTAAATATGACAATAAAATTTGTTTCTTATGAGTACATTTTTTTAAGTGACCAAACGGCCCTTACTTTATGAACGCGCCTCGTAGCTTTTAAAAAATAAATACGGTTATTTTTGGGTACCCCTCGTATATCCTTGTACATTATTAAAATTAGACGCCTCCAACTAGGACCGCGCGACATTTAAACTGTCTCTTTATCATAGCCGTAGAATTTATAGAGTCGGTATTTGAAAGGGCGGCTCCCAAAGTAATCTTAAACTAGATTTTACGTGTCAATCAGTTCCCTCCATCAATCCAATTAACCACACCGTCGGTCGGCTCTCTTATCACCCCGGATCTCTCGGCGCGTATCCTCCGGTTGTTGTTTTATCGCACGTCTTTCGTTGTGCCCGACGGGGCATTCTCTGTCGGTTTTATGGGCGGAGACGTGAAGGTGTCAAAATAACCGTGAACGTAATTACACTCGGTCAAAAAATTAAGGGACCAGAAGCATTTCCTAATTTTATTTAGTGATTTTTAAAGGCTGTTATTTCGTGAATAACACCGGCACACATTTGAATCTGAGGTCTAACAATCTGTCAATTCTTATGTACGAGGGTGGTTTGATAAGTCCGTGACTTAAAAGAAAACATTTTTTTTTCGGCAAAAAATCATTTTTATTTTTCCACATAATCTCCTTTTAGCTTGATACATTTAGTCCAACGTGTTTCTAATTTTTTTATTCCTTCTAAATAATATGATTCCTCGAGGCCCTCAAAATAAGCGTTTGTTTCAGCGATGACCTCTTCAGGTTTGGAAACAGGAAATAGTCGGAGGGGCTAAGTGTGGAGAATATGGTGGATGAGGTAGCAGTTCGTAGCCCAATTGATGAGTTTTTGCCATGGTGATTACACACGTATGCACCCGTGCATTGTCCTGATGAAACAACACTTTCTTCTTCGCCAAATGCGGTCGTTTCTTCGTCAAAACAGTGTCAAATCTGCCCAACAGCTGTGAATAATATTCGCCGGTGGTTGTTTTACCCTTTTCAACGTAATCGATATGAATAACACCGCGCGAATTCCAGAAAACAGTGGTCATGACTCACGCACTTTCAATCCTCGATCGTCCAATATCATTCATCATGGATTTTATCGATGATTTCTGGCGTAACGACCTGAACGTTCAGCGTCACTTGTACTGGTGAGGCCACAACGGAACTCAGTAAACCACTTATTAACCATTGGAATTGACGGTGCATCCCCATAGTATTTATCAAGCCTCGCCTTGGTTTCGGTAATCGTTTTTTGCGCAAAAAGTAATGCTTAATCAGCACACAAAATTCACTTTATTAGTCTACCTATAGATGGCAATTGACGGGAGCAGTGTTGCCATTAAAGTTACTGCGCGGGAAATTCAAAAAGTCTCGGACTTTTCAAACCACCCTCGTATTTTGATGTGCTGATTACGAATACGATGTCCGTTTTGCTCCATCACCCACCAAATTTCCACAAAACCCCAACTTTGTGTCAAAATTGCCCAAGAAAATACCGAAGTCCATTTTTTTGTACTCTTTACTCCAGATATATCGTTTCCGGAGTATTTTTAACCACAGAAAAGGATTCCGTAGTCCAAATTTACTTGTGACACTTCAGTAACCCAAAAAAGCCCAACTTTGGGTTAAAATGGCCAAAAATATTCCAAAGTACTTTACCTTTCTATTTTGGTTACTAATGGCTTTTGCCACAAAATTACCTTTATGAAATAGAACATCTTTCGAATACCTATAGTTAAAAAAGCTAAAGTTGATTGCAGACCGGTTTACTCGATATGTTGAAATTATTTCCCAGTCATATAACTGCGCAGAGATAAAAAAATCTGCGTAGTGAGAACACTGATGTCAAGTTGAGTCTAAATCTCGGTTTAAATAGCCAGCACAAAATTGTACTTTGAAAAAACCATCTCATGCCATGACTATAGAAACCAATAAAACACAAGAAAAAATGAAGAAACAGAATTTCATTACGTGCAAGGTACTTAATTATGAAAAAAAAGATATTTTGAAAGATGAAAAACTCTTATTCATTCGTTGCATGAATTTCCAAAGATAAACAAGTTACTGAATTGAAGAACTTTTAGATTTTGTAGAAACAAATAAAAATAAAATGAATCTATTTTACATTGGTTGTTTCGGTTTGGTAAAGAAGTCATCCACTAAGAACTATTCCTTATAAAACTACTCTTCTATAACGTACCCAAATAAACAATGTATTCAACTCTTACTTTGAAAATGATATGTCGTAAAGAAATTGTAAATAGAATAGATTTAAAAGTCTTGTTTACTAAATTGTAACCCAAAATTGGGGTTTTCTAGGAAATTGAATAATGAGGAGTAAATTTGGACTACGGAATCCTTCACAGCGGTTGAAAATACTCTGGAGTATCTGGAGTAAACTGCACAAAAAAATAGACTTTAGTATCTTTTCGGACAATTTTGGGCCAAAAGTGGACTTTTTTTGGGTTAATGAAGGGTCAGAAGTAAATTTGGACTACGGAATCCTTTTCAGAGGTTAAAAATAATCCGGAAACGATATATCTGGAGTAAACGGTACAAAAAATAGACTTTGGTTTTTCTTGGGCAATTTTGATCCAAAATTGAGTTTTTTTTGGGAAAACTGGTGCGTAATGGAGCAAAACGGACATCTGAATTGGTATGTCAGACCTCGAGTTCAGAATTTTTTTTTGTGTAAGCCGGTGTAGTCGTATCGAGATTTAAAAAAAAGCATTTTGAGACTTCAGGTTTCTAGTCTTGAGACCTTTAGATAAAAAAAATCTGAGCTACGGTTATCGCGCAATCCTAAGAGCGCGAGAAAAAAATTGTAATTAAAACAATGTATTGGCCGGATAGATTGTTTATTCAACGTCAATTTGCTTTTTTTCATAATTTCTATACATCAATTTATCGCTGAATATCTGACTTTTAATGGAAAAGGTTCCTTTTGTCTTTAATCATCGATATATCAGCAACCAATGACCGCATAGAGAATGTAAGGGCAGTTTCAAAAATTGGAATACATTTTCTACAAGATCCTTTTACGAAAAAAATATGTTTTCACCCTCTACGTTAATATAAAGAAAAGAGAAAAAAGCTTATTGCGTAATATTAAAGCGTTTTGTTACTGACCATGTAACCTTCGTCGTTTTTTTTTTTGGCTTTCTTTACAATTTAGCATTAGTTGGTTGTTAAATTTCAAAAAAAATCCGTAAAATGAAGAACACTTAATTTTTTTTTTAATTTATAAAAAAAATTGCTGAGAGTGAATTTTCTTTTTGTTTAAAAAAAATCGTAAAAGGATCTGGTAGGACTTTATTCCAGTGTTTGAAACTGCTCTTACATTCTCTGTGCGGTTATTCCTTGCTGAGATATCGATGATCAAGGACAAAAGGATCCTTTTCCATTAAAATTTACATATATCAGCAACAAAGTGACGTAGAGATTATAAAAAAAAACAAATTGAAGCTGAATAAACAAGCTATCCAGCTCATGCATTGATTTAATTAAAAAAAACTCTGCAGATAAAAAAAATTACAAAATGTTTTTCTCACGACCATTTTTCACTGAGATACAGCATTTCAAAAATCGCCAAAAAAATTTAGGACATTTTTCTGCCCCCGTAATTTTTTGAGTGAGTGTATTATCTCTCTCCGACCAGTGTCGCACTAAATGATGCAACTAGTCAAGGACGTTATTTCGTTTAATTAATTGCACGAGATGTCTTTTGACGGTCCGCATAAAAAATCGAGTTGAGGACTTTTTTAATGTTTCCGAATACGAGGTGTGGCTATTAAACAACCGAACTGATGTTGCTACCAGCGTGTTGCGACAAGTTTGAACAGAACTGTGTCTGGTGATACTTTCCTCACCCTGAGCTCGCTGGACAAGCCAGTGTGTCGCTCAGTTTGACTGTAGCAGTCGTTTGAATTAGTCTACGCATTAGTGACGTGTCGAAAAATGTTGTGTTCAGATTGAGCAACGGGTTAATCTGAAGTTTCTTGTTAAACTGGGGAAAACTTTTACACAAGCTTATGCAATGTTAAAAGAAGTGTACGGGAATGAATATTTATCCCGCACACAAGTTTTCGAATGGTCTAAACGGTTTAAAAAGGGACGTGAAACAATCGAAGACGATCCGCGCCCCGGACGACCCTCGACGTCAAAAACGTCAATGAAAAAATTGGTAAATTAATCCGGGAAGATCGTCGTCTAAGCATTTGAGGGCTTGCTGAAATAACAGGAATCGACAAAGAAGGTGTTGGCCAGATTTTGCATGAATTGTTCAACATGCGCAAAAGTTGCCCTAAAATGGTGCCAAACTCCTCATTCCCGAGCAAAAGGAATCAAGAATGAACATTTCCGCTGACATTCTAAACAACTTTGACACTGATCCAGGCTTGTTAGATACTGTGATTACTTGTGATGAATCGTGTTTTTTTTACTTACGAGTGTGGAAGCTGTTAAAGCAAAAGCGACGGAGGTTCTGAACCAGCTGACAGAAGCGGACTTCCAGCACTGCTTTCAACAATGGAAAAGTCGTATGGAGGGGTGTAAGATCGCCAAGGGGAGTACATTGAAGGCGAATAAGTTGCTATTGTAATTGGTAACGAATAAAAAGTGTTATGACAGCAGTTCGGTTATTTAATAGCCACACCTCGTATGTAGCTATAATATCCGCATAAAGAACTTATGGACTGGATTTAATTCTTGTTTTATGTATGTGCGTTTTTGCGAAGAAAATACCCAGGCAAAACTTGACTTACATCGGACTCAGAAACTCAGAAAGGTAAACACCATTAGTTTCTTGGTATATAGCTGTAGCCCCTGGCCATAACCCAAAAACGAAACTGCCTCACTAAAATATATCTATCATAAAAACGCCACTGACAACCCTATTACATTAATTAAAAAATTTAATTATACATCGCGGCCTCTTGAAGAATAAAATTAATTTAATATATCATCGGCTGTGTTCCGTTACGACATGTTGAGTTATGAAATCGTCGATTCTGTTCTTTTTTTTCTTGTTAAGACACCGTGTTAAGCATTTTTAAGTACTTAGCACCGGCGTAATAAAGATGGTGGGTGATAAGTTTAGAGTATCATGTAATTGGGTGAAATTATGACCGGCGTATCAACCTCTATCTTTTATTATTCTAGAGTGTGCCTCGAATTTTTATCTTGTTATATTTTACGAGCTTTCTTACGATATATATTGCGGTTGGACTTGTGTGGCGAGTACTCGGTTAAATGAAGTTGTGTCCGTTGTGCATTTCAAACTGTTTTTTTTATGACAGTGGCCCGATACCGCGTTCAGTGTATTATGCAAACGGAAAAATCTGTGAAAACATACAGGGTGTTTCCGAATGAAGTAGCATAAATTATATCAGTGAATCTGTCGATTAAACTAAATCCTGTGTAAGTCCTGCCGTAAATCCTGTAAATGATGTCGACTAAACTAAACTACCTTAGTCCAATGTTGCACCCCTGCTGGGATACCGGGTCCTAAAATTTTACAACGGAACATACGAGGTGTGTAAATTAAGTAATGAGACTGGCAACGTGGCGCCCGATCTAGCAACATTACGGAGACGGGAATTAGAAGGGCGGTAGGTTAACATGTAGTGCACCTTCAGTATAAGTTTGAACTTGTTAGAGTCATTTGTTTGTTCTTTCTGACTGTTTTCGTAAACCGGTTTTTTGTAGGGCGTTTTAAAAATGATGTGTTATCAGGTTTTGCTTCAGACTTGGACACAGTGCAACGGATACTTTTGCAAAACTTCAGCAAGCCTACGGAGACATTGTTTTTTTAAGAGACCAGGTTTTTCGGTGGTTTAAGGCATTCTCAGAAGGAAGAGAGTCGATTGAAGATGAACCACGCAGCGCAGCGGAAGGCCTTCATTTTCAAGAACCGATGGAAATGTCGATAGATATGGGATCTTGTGGACCATCAGGAGAAAAAGGCGTCTTGACTTATTGGAATCGATTGAAAATGATCCCCATTTTATGGAATGTGTCATTACTGGTGATGAGACTTGGGTGTTTGAGTACGATCCGAAAACCGAGCGCCAAAGCATGGAATGGCACACTTCAAGCTCTCCAAGACCCAAAAAGTAAGAATGAGCAAGTCGAAGATTAAATGCATGCTGATTTGCTTTTTGATAGCAAGGTAATTGTCCACAAAGTGTTTGTGTCTCCAGGCCAAATAATAAATTAACAGTTTTGCAGAGACGTTCCTGAAAAACTTCGAAAAACAGTCATGCGTGTGAGACCAAACATCAAGAACAACTAGATGTTGCATCACGACAATGCGCCTTGTCACACAGTCATTTCAGTAAACGAGTTTTTAGCCAGTTTCTTTATGCTGTTTTACATGTTATGTTACATCTGATGTTACGTACTAATTTTATAATTTTGTTTTTAAGATTTTACTAAGGTTCTAAGTTAGGCGTACAGATACAGCTGTCGGGAGAAGTGAAGTATCTTGGAGTAATATTAGACTCCAAATTAACTTGGAACCAACAGCTAACAAGAATTAAAAGGAGGGCGGAAACGACACTTATGGTGGCAAAACGAGCTCATGGGAAAACATGGGGAGCTAGACCGAACATGGTGCACTGGATGTATACCATGGTTGTCAAACCCATGATTACATACGCATCTCTGGTCTGGTGGCCAAAGATGCAGCAGACAAAGGCAATAATCGAACTAAGCAAGGTTCAACGACTTGCCTGTCTTGGAATTACGGGGGCAATAAGGAACACGCCAACCGCAGCAATGGAAGTCCTACTAGACCTGCCTCCTCTTCAATTCGTGATTATGGGGGAGGAAGAATGGGATTTTTGAGGCTACCTGACTTACCAAGTGGTATCTACAACGACCTGGGGCACAACAGAATCAGAAGTCTAGTGGGTGGAAACATTTTAGAGATGAGGAAAGACCACATGACTCCTGAATTCACACACAACAAAAACTTCGGGATGGAAATAATTGACCGAGATAAATGGAAAGTAAACAACAACAGGAACAGAACTGAGAGAGTAACCTGGTACACAGACGGGTCAAAGACTCAGCAGGGAACTGGTGCTGGCATTTACAACGAACGGAAAAACTACAGTATAGCATTCCATTTGGAAAATATACCTCCGTATTTCAGGCGGAAGTATATGCAATACTGCACTATGCTAAAGAAAATATAACGAAGTCTTACACAAATAAGAGGATCGATATACTATCGGACAGCCAGGCTGCCCTAAAGGCAATTACAAACCCAAAGGCGACGTCAAGGCTGGTATGGGAATGTCAAAGAGAACTGACACGACTGGCAAATCACAACAAAGTAACTTTGATATGGGTACCAGGACATACAGGAATCGAAGGCAACGAAAAAAGCAGACGAGTTAACGAGAAAAGGATCGTCTACTCCATTTATTGGCCCAGAACCGGCCCTGGGAGTACCAAAGAGTAAGGGGTCAAATAGGAGAATGAGTCAGAAATCGACAAAATGGATACTGGAACTCTATATCCAGACAAAGACACGAAAAAATGTTTATTAAAGGAACATGTGAGGAAAGAACTGAAGAACTGTTAAAAATGAATAGGATTCAGATAAGAGCTGTTGTAGGCCTCCTAACAGGACATTGCGTCCTCAAGGGACACCTACACAGAATGGGGCTGTACAACGAAGAACTGACTCTGAAACAGGGAAACGGAGACATCACACCACATACTGTGTGATTGCGAGACTTTAGATCGCAAAAGGCAGGCCATATATGGACACCCCAAACTTTGTCCAGAAGATTACAGCACCCAGCCGGCAGGGAAGCTATACAAGCTTGTACACGGGTCCCGGCTACTGGAATGGGTGGTGTGAGAAGGATTTGAGGTTGCGCACAATAAGCTCAAGAGGCTGCAGTGCAATCCGGCGAAAAGGACGGCTTCCAGAAGGAGAAAAAAAAACGGTTCTTAGTTAAGATTGACTTTAAATTTCATATTATAACAGTTGTTAGAGCTGACTGTGACTGATACCTACTACTTTAGTAGTACCAGCTTCGCCTTTTTTCGTATTTAAAATTGTAAATGTAAAACTTAACAAAGGCATATCATTATTATCTATCTATCGATCAATCGATCGATATTTTATTTAGTTGACGCTAAAACTGGGTGACTTTAAATAGGCTCGCAAAAAAAGCAATAATTTGTAGTACGCTCACAAATAACATTAGCGACGCCGTCGGAGACAAGCGATTTGCATTTAAATGGGACAAAGGCCGGCCAATAAAAATGATTATGAGGAACGTTGAGCGTTCGGTTCGAATTAGAAATTTATTGGTGAAAATGGCAGAGCGCGATAGGCAGCTATTAGATTACCTTCGGATTACTGATGGGTGCAAACCGCATATAAATTCGCCTTTTAGCCAAGATGCGATAGATTACGACGGCACCGAGTGCTGAACGGCGCATTTGAACATTGGGGAAAAAATCCGATCGTGCCGCATTCTTTTACACTTGCTTACTTAGTATGTGCGACAAATTGCGGGATGTCGTGTGAAATTTTCTTTGTGATAATATCTTCGTAGCAGTTCCACGTTTTTCTCGGTCGGAAACGATTCTCGAAAACCATTCGATTGGAAACGACTAAGCAAAAGGAGAATGTTAACTTTTAAGTTTGTAACCGGCTCATTAAAAAAAAAAACGTTTAAATACATGTACAGTAAAACCTCTGGTTGCGATATCGGACACCTCTAAATAGCGAACAATATTTCGTGGAATTTTTCAATGGAATTTATTTAAAATATCTACCTTTTAACAACGGATCTCCTATAAAACGGTCGCAGTCTCTCTATTTTCCAACAAGATGCAAAAATACATGTAAAATTCCCCATTAATAGCGAGACAGACAAGGCAGCACAAAAATTTCGGTGGCCAACTCGTTTATTACACCCCTATTTAAACGCCCCGATTTTACCCGACTATAAATAAAACTGGCCGACAAAATTAAAAACTGAATTTGAGACATGGTGGTAGGGTAATATTAGGTTGTCGGAAAAGTCATGACTAGAGTTCGTGCAGCGCGGAGTGTAACAGGACCGTAGTCAGTTTACGAATGAAAATGTTAATATGTTCACAGAAACTATGTTGCATCATAGTACATTATTAAATATTATTACTTATTACCAAGCGCGAATGTCACAGGCCTTCAACAGGCGTTGGCCTTCACAGCTCACAGCTGACTTGCATTACGAAAACTGCGCTAGCAATTTTAGTTATTTATGGCACGCTGTAACAGACAGTCACCGGTATTGCAGCGCATTGATACGTTTCGTTTTTACGTATTCGCCGTGTGTTGTATTCGCTGTGTGTTTAAATAACTTTATAAATACTAATAAATAGTAGTTGAGGGGAGACGTGAATAAAGTGAGGTACCACGCCAAAGGTGAAAAGAAATAGACGGGAAGTAATTAAAACGTGGTTTAACAGTTATCCCGAGAGTTTTAGGGACATTCAAGGAAATGGCCTTTTTTGTACTGTGTGTGAACGCATTCTAAATTCTTCAGATAAAACTAAAGTAACAAGACATCTGAAAAGCCATGCTTCGTCTAGCGCCGACGACTCCCTATTTTTCTATGAACTTACAGAAGCCTTTGTTGCAAGCAATATTCCATTAAACAAACTAGAGAACCCCAAATTACCTACGTTTTTAGAAAAATATATGGACCGAAAAATTCCTCATGAAAGTACGTTAAGACTTGCATATGTTGATCGGGTTTACAACAACGTAGTGACATCAATACGCGAAGGCATTGCAGACAATTTCGTGTATTTTATTATAGACAAAGCTACCGATGCTTGCGGGCGTTCAGTAGCTAATTTGTGATAAACGTTGCCGTTTCTCTCCAGAACACTTAGAAAAGCACATAATAATATGCTTTAACCACCGCCAACCTGCCATGGGAACCTTGTCTCGACAGTGACGTTTGTTGGGTAAGTGTTGCCATTGTTACGTGTTATCTTTAGGTATTTTATCATTGACTTAATCCTACTATTTGATAAAAATAGTACTATGTTGCTACATAATTTATGTAAACATATTAATATTTTCATTCGTTAACTGACTACGGTCCTGTTACACTCCACGCTCGCACCAACTCTAGTCATGACGCATTTTTTGGGTGATTTCCAATTCTCATTTATTAACAATAGAACAAAGTTCAATCAACGTTGTATTGTCCATTTTGATCGATGGTCTTTTACCATATTTCTAGGAACCGCATGATCCCGCGCTCGTAGAAGTACCGCTCTTTTCTAGCGAAGAACTGGGTGAGATGCTCTTTGATGGCCTTATCAAAATCGAAAGATCAACCATTCAAGTTGTTCTGCAATTAACGAAACAAATGGTAATCTGATTGGGCAAGGTCCGGTAAGTAAAGAGGATGAGGCAAGACTTCCCATCCAAGCTGCAGCAATTTTTGGCGAGTCACCAAACTTCTATAGGATCTCGCGGTGTCGTGGTGGAACACTACGCCTAGCTTGCGATTGATGAGTTTTGGCCGCTTCTCCGCAAGGGATGTATTCAAATCATCCAGTTGGCGACAGTACACATCGGAATCGATCGTCTGGTTTCGCGGTAGGAGCTCGAAAAACGCCACGCCCTTATAATCGCACCATATTGACAGCATAAATTTCCTCTGGTGAAGATCAGCTTTGGGCTGTATTTGGGCTCGCTCAGTTCCACTGCACCACGATCGCCGATGTCGAATATTGTAAACAATCCATTTTTCATCGCCTGTCACCAGGCGCTTCAAAAACGGATCGAGTTTGTTGCGCTTGAGGTGAGTATCGGCGATATTCATGCGATTGGTGAGATGGATTTCTTTGAGTTCATGAGGAACCCATATATCGAGCTTACTGATTAATCCCAGCTTCCGTAGATGATCGTGAACGGTAGAACGATGAAGGTTTAGTGTCTCTGCAATGTCACGAGTGGTCGAATGTGAGTCTGCTTCGATCAGTGCTTTGATTTAGTCATCATCAGCCTCCATGGGCCTTTTGGAGCGATGAGCATCGGTGACATCAGAGTCGCCAGCATGGAATTTAGTGAACCATCTCTGGCACTGACGCTCTTGTAGGGCATTGTTACCGTAAACTTATTATATTAATGCAATTTTTCACAGGCCTGCCTTGCGTTCTTCCCTTTTCGGAAATAAAAAAGCAAAATATGCCGAAAATACACAGTTTTATCTTCCACTTTTAACATGATGTAAAAAACCAAACGAAGCAACCATATTGATTACTTTTCTTTCAATGAAGGTTCCACTGTCAGATGTCAAATTGTATAACACTCGAGCCGATCGTGATGACATTTCTCATGTTAAAATACATGCAATGCCATGTTACGGTTGGTTAATTCAGAGTAAACAAAAATGAGATTGTTAATTCAATATACGCTAATATCGAGTTGGTTTAACGAAACATTAAGGTTATAAGTAAGGTTATACATCACAGACAAGCTCTGAACAGGTATAGGGTGCATACTGTTCTCTACCAGATGATTTCTAATAGCTTCTGATCTAATCTGATTTGATCTTGCTCCCGGATTTGACGTTTTGGCCCTGTGCCGGGGGTTTGCGAATACCGACACCGTGGGATACGCCTGCGTGGGGTAAAAGTCCCCTAAATGGCCACTGTTTTGAGCAGGAGGGCCTCGAGAGTGTTGGGGGTAACCTCATGCGTTTCAAAGTCTCTTATTTTTATATATAACCCAATGAGAGGTTCGCCAGTACAACAGTTGAGGGTGCGCTGTTTGTCATGCGTTTTAAGCCCATATGTTTGTTTAGGTATATAACCCATTAAGAGGTTCGCAAGTACGGCAGTTGAGGACGCACTGTCCGTCAAGCGTTTTAAGTCCATATTTTTGTTTAACAGTAATAACATTCTTCAATCAACATCTTGAGAATCTCAGCGTGTCCACCTGTCTAGTCCAAGCCACTGAATCGAAATCACTTCATTATCCATCGAAGGGATATATACTTCTGACTAATTAACATCCATGAAGATATGGTGCGCGCAGTCGTACACAACCTATGGCTTGCGAGATTTCTAGGAGTGGGAAGTTCACGAGGTCTTTTCCTTTTCTGTCAAGCTTTCGAAGGTACGCATCGCAACATCTAACAATTAGCCTATAAATTACTGTGCTGTTGGAGTATTGAGGAACGCTTAATTATCCTAAGTTACGTGGGATATTTTAATCCATCGAGGTTTATGAGGATGGAAGATTAGTTCTTCAGTGCGTAATTGTAAATACCTTGCGTGTACTTTTAATCAGCGGATGCTGGATTATAACCACAGACTACGGTAATCACGTGTTGAAGCCCGTGAAGGGTAAGAGTTTCTTAAAGCCAAATTTTAGGTAGATATTTAATTGCATTGTGTAATAACTGTTTTAGGCTTCTTCTTAGACCTTTCTTCTTAGGCTTTTTTAATTCTTGGCACTAAACATTTTTGAGACCGTGCGTTTTGCGAAGAATTCTTAATATCAAGCGTTTTCCTACCGGACGTGTCTTCTGTACTCGTATTCTGGAGATCTTTAGTTCGTGATACGCTGCGTTAAGGATTCTGGGATTCCTTCCTCTCCAACCAGGAGCCGAGTTTTGGACTAGTTGGATATCGGGAGTAAAGTACTACGTTTTATTACACCTAGCTGCATATCGAAAGTGAAGGACTACGTTCTACTACACCAAGCACCTGAAGATAAGTAATTGGTTGTAAAAATTAACCTTTTTGTATAATAATTATCAGGATCATCATATTTTTTTTATCTAGATTTATATGTACTTGTTTTCTCCCCACATTATTAAAATGTAATTAGACTCACTCGTTTAAGTGACTTGCAATTTCGTAGTGGATTAATTTCTGAATATATTTTAGTAAATTATAGTTGTTATATGGGAACTGTGCACTAACTGCAATTGCATTTGGTAAGGTATAGACATATATATGTATATATATTGATTCTTGTATATCATTAGTCGTAGACAAGACCGATACTGTGATAGTGTTTTTTTTTTAACATAATTTTAACTGGTAAAGAGATAAGAGAAAAGAAAAATAATAAAGGTGATATTGCATTTTCCTAACATTTAGTTAATGTGTTTTCTTTAATTTAGGATCTCTTCATTAAAACAAAGGCCGAGTTTCCAAAAGGGACTCGAGAACCTGCCCTGGGATATAAAGGTGAACGTGGTGAGAGAACGTAGCTGTCACATTTTAAGAACTACGTGGCAGCCATCTATTGCAAAGATACGTCATGACTTTTCCGACAACCTAATAGTAATGCGTCATGCAAATTGAGAAGTTTTTTCTATTGTTTTTTTGATATGTTGAAGCCAAATTTCATACAAGAAAACGTATCTGAGTCACTGATGCAGAGGAAAATGGACTGTTTTGTGTCTCATTTTACTGGGCCTCATGGCTCTAAAAGCTGACGCTATGGTGATATCCATGAGGCATCCGTGTCCTGAGATATGTTCCAATATTTTTTGATATGTTGAATCCGAAGTTCGTATCAGAAAGTGAATCTCAGTCACTGGTGCAGAGAAAAACAGGCTACAGATGCCAAAAATTCCGTCATTTTATTAGGTATCATGTCTCTGGAAGCTGTCGGTTTTATGATATATTCATGAGAAGTTCCTGACTCAGGGTGTCAGGACAACAAAATATTTTGACAGGCAGACAAACAGATTGACGGAAATGACACAAAATAAGTAACACGAAACATGATTTTTGCCACTCGTAGTCCATTCTCCTCTGCATATTTATGCGACTCAGATATATTTTCTTGTATGAAATTTGGCTTCAACATATCAAAAAAACGATTGAAGAAACTTCTTCATATCAAATTCCGTTTCAGCATACAAAAAATACATAGAAATTAAAGGGTTCTTTCCAAAAGACACGACATTTTTTAATTTCATCGTCCAGTGTAATTTTTTGTGTTAGGTAAAAATAACTTCTAGCAATAAATAACTACATTGACATACATACAACTAACTGCAATACAAACACTATATTAAAACTGACAAAACACTATTTATGTTTAACAAAAACTGATACAAAACATGCATGGAATAAAATAACTTGAAATTCTTTATTGAAACTTTAATCATTTCTTTATCATATTGAAGTGCATCTTATGTGAAATTTTCAAATAAATTAATTAACCAAATACTGCGTGTTGCGGTTTTTATTCAAATCAGTATAATATGTACTATTTTAAACATTTGACATAGCATATAATTTTATATTTGACATGTCATGTTTGAAGAGAAAGTATAGGAATTGTTATTTAACTGAAAGAAAAACAACCCGTAATATAACAAATTCATTTATATTTTTCTTTCAAATCAGAAAAGATGGAAACTGGAATCAAATAGTTTAACCGAGTTTAAAGTCTGAAACGCAAACTGAGAAATCCTACTGTATTACAAAAAACAAAAATTATGTAAACTTTAAATGAAAGGAGGTTCTGAAATTGCTCATATGCATTTCAGTGCAACAAGCGTTTAAATTTAATTATCATTTAAACCAGATACATATCGCTTTGGCTGTAAAGTTGAGTTGGCAATTAGAATTTTAAAACAAAACTGCTGAGGCACATATGAGTAATAAAGTTAAAGGTTGTTCTTGTAGAGATCGTATCAACTGATTTATTTACAATTTACTTGTTTCATTGCAAATATTTGGTTTAGTCAATACGGTAACAACATTATAGAACTTCATGTTTATCTTATTGTAAACGGTTAAAGTGGAAACTGATGGAAATAAGATTATATTTAGGTACAGGTCAATCGCTGCAACATTAAGACACTTTATTTTTATAGAGACTGCTATTATTGTACATAATGTACGTATGTATATGGCATTGAGGGCAAGGTTAGATCATAACAGTTTGTGTAATCATACAAATAATTAGAAACTACAAAGAAGTAGACAAATCAGGTATTTTAAATTGAACACGCTGAACAGGGTGGTTTTATTTATCTTGACCACCCCATTTTATTTAAACTGAACATAATATACCAAATATAAAAGAAGATAACATTTTTTCCAGAAACTTACCAGTTTCATAATCTCAAGTTTCTTGTTAAACTGGGGAAAAATTTTACAGAAGCTTATGCAATGTTAAAAGAAGTGTACGGGAATGAATGTTTATCCCGCACACAAGTTTTTGAATGGTTTAGACGGTTTATAGAGGGACGTGAAATTACCGAAGACGATCCGCGCCCCGGACAGCCCTCAACGTCAAAAACGGACGAAAGCATTGAAAAAATTGGTAAATTAATCCGTGAAGATCGTCGTCTAAGCATTCGAGTGCCTGCTGAAATAACAGGAATCAACAAAGAATGTGTTCGCCAGATTTTGCATGAATCGTTCAACATGCTCAAAGTTTGCGCAAAAATGGTGCCAAAACTCCTCACTCTCGAGCAAAAGGAATCAAGAATGAACATTTGCGCTGACATTCTAAACAATATTGACGCTGATCCAGGCTTGTTAGAGTCGTACGGAGCGGTGTAGAGATCGCCAAGGGGAGTACATTGAAGGCGAAAAAGTTGCTACTGTACTATTGGTAACGAATAAAAAGTGTTATGACAGCAGTTCGGTTATTTAATAGCCACACCTCGTAGATTTAGGAACCTATTCATTAACTGACAGTGATTTAACCCTTTAGCGCCCAAGTGCACTGTCAAGCGACATGAACTTAGAGGCTCATATTACTGATAGAAAAAAATAAAGAAAAAAACAACTAAAACTATGTATTCCTATGTTTTCGAGGTCGTTAAATTTGCAAAAAAATTGATGTAACCTTCAATTTTTAACAAAAACTATTAAAAAACGCGATTTTTTCAAGATTATTTTTTTTAAAATCGCAATTTCAGCAATGTTATCGTCCTTTTTACCACTCAAAAACAAAAAGAAACGTGCACTCGAGACGTGTGCTTGAATGAAACGCAATGAGAACAATTTAATTTTCTCATTTTTGAGATTAGAATAACTAGATATGGCAAAATTCAAAGGGTGATATTTCTCGTTTTTTACCAGTTGCGGGATCATTGACGCAAAAGAAGAATTTTGAAAAATTATTTGTCCGTTAGGGTTTTTTGGGGTCGCTGATCACGATCCTGATGTCAGAATTTCAAAATTCAAGATGTCGGATCCAATATGGCCACCATCTCGAATCAAATTTCAAATTTTTCGATTATTTTGCCTCAAACTTTGTAAACTAAAGATTTTCGGGGTCGCTAATCACACTAGTCAGAAATTCAATTTTTAATAGTTTTTGTTAAAAATTGAAGGTTACATCAAATTTTGGCAAATTTTAAGCGACCTCAAAAAAATAGGAATACATGGTTTTAGTTGTTTTTTCTTTATTTTTTCTATAAGTAATATGAGCCTCTAAGTTCATGTCTCTTGACAGTGCACTTGGGCGTTAAAGGGTTAATATCTGAAAATTTAAATGTTTCTATTATTAATTGCATTGAAGAAGTCAACAATACAATCTAAACTGAGGTTGAAGAAGATGAATTTATGAGTATTACTAGTATTTCAAAGGCACATACAATATTAAAAGATCTTGAAAACTATTTAAGTTCTAGCAATTTAAACATCGTTAAGAATATTTTTCGAACTCTTCTTGAATAAGAAATTTTTAACAATAAAATGAGATATGCAAAACCAACGATCATTAAAGATTACTTCCAATAAGTTAGATTTTTCCTGGATTGTAATGTAGGAACGTAGGTGGATTATATTTATTTTTTTGTTGTTTTTTTTTAAATCAAGTAAGGATCTAATCATATATTTTATTTTGATAATACGTAACTATTTATGTATTACTTTTTTTTCCTCTACATACCAGATATTTTAGGATTGTCCTTTAAGTGTCCGCTATTAGGAGCTTATATTGTACTAACTCTAATTATTACTAAGCGTTCTAGGTATTACTTATATAAAATAATTGTGTTGTGCACAATAAATGTATTTCGTATTTATTTTTAACTCGTGCTTCTTTGGGACTGCGTATTGGTAACAGGAATGCCGTCCTATTTGCATACAATGTGCCCTTAAAGAACACTTTTCTATCAGTTTTTTATATATTGCGAGTCTACCCTTTGGAGGTACCGGCTTACAAGGCAATTGAAAGTAAATGAATAAAAAATGTGTTTCGGCTTCTCGTAGTGTATGTAGCGCATTTATTAGTCAAATATGTATGGGGATATTTGAAAATGAATTACATTCTTAGAGATAATTTAGATTTTGTACAAGAAATAACGGCATAGCTAATTTTATTTTCCACAATATCATAATATTATTGGCACGTATTCTTTGGGGGATCATACTATTAGAAGTTTTAGTGTGGAGTACACTGCCTCAAACTGACCTTTCTTTGAGATTAAATGAAATAATGGAACGCTTGCTGATTTTCTCATTTTCACCAGATTTATAAAATTTTATAGTTTCTCAGTTTCGGAATTTTTTCATTTATGTAAATTCTTTCGTTCTTCTATAATGTATCAAAAGTTATTTTCCTTGAAATGAAATCATTAAAAATATATGCAGTCATCGGTACAATTATAAACTCGAACCCCTCTTAAGTCACCAAGTCCGTGCATCATCTCACTTAAGTCGCGAAATTTATTCTCTCTTAAGTCGCAATCATAACCTCAACTTTTTCGTGTTTTTAATAATTTTAATAGCAAAAATAAATATTTAGAGATATATCCGAGAATATATAGTGGTGTATTATTCTCGGGATATACCACAGCACTTGTTATAATGAAAAATGAGCCAGATGAACGAAAAAATCAACGTAAGTATACCCAGTCGTGTGTGACAAAGTTCAATTTTCGACTTGAATGAATATTTTAAAGGTTAAATATTTTTAAGACACCTAACCTATTTTTAAAGGTTAAGTGTCTATATTTAATGTATTACACAATAATTTTTTTCAATAAAAATTGTACATATTCATGCGAGAATCCAATTTCCAAACGTAGTTCTAAAACTTTTACAGGCGGCGACTTAAGAGGGAACGTTTCGTGACATAATAGGGAAAAACGTGGTGAAATAAGAGGGAATGTGAATTAAGCGAAGGTGACTTAAGAGGGATTCGAGTGTATAAAGTCATGTCATTTGCGTTTTATAAAAATGCGAAAAAAGAATTCAATAAACGTGCAAAACAGTGAAGAAAGATGATGAAGATTTACCAAAAAAACCTTTGGGAAATGAATTTTGAATGATAAATAATTCTGTTTGCCTTGACCAGATATGACGAGCCAACCCACCAAAACTAACCCCGGATTCGGATTTAGCGACCCAAAATACATATAGAACATAGAACAAATGGTTTGAACCAGGGGTTTGACTTTTTTTTATTTTGTGTAATCCTCATTCCTCTCTCAGACGGCAGCCGTGCCGGTCGTATTCTAATTTGTGTTTATTTTAATTATTTAGTGCAGTTACAAAGAAGTAGTTTTTACGACTTGGATAAAAGACTGATAGTGATTAATACATATCTACACATTGATAAATATAAAGAAGTGTGATAATAAAAAAAAGTATAAAGAAACACATACCGTGATAACAATTTCGGAAGCAAAGAGATTGTATTGTGAATAAATGGAAAAATTTGATGAACCATGGCCGACGAATGCTGTAATTGTAAAACAAAACTCAAACCAAATTTTGTCAAATGTGCAGGCGTGTGTAAAAAATGCTATCATCCTGAATGCGTGAATATGACAAACGATGAAGTCAAATGGATTAATAAAGTTAAGAATATTAAATGGTTTTGTGACAACTGTCTTTCATATTTTGAAAATAACAATAATATGAAGCTAGAGTTAGATGAATTTAAAAATGACGTAAGCAAAAAATTTGAAAATATACAAAATATGCTGAGCACCTCAAATGAATTATATAGAAGCAAGAACTTACAGAAAAATAAAAGCTATGCGGAAGCTGTTGCCGGTGAAGTAGTTGTTATAAAACCCAAAAAAATACAAGAGAATAAGACTACAAAAGAAGCGGTAAGAAAAGCATTAAACCCTACTAAACTAGAGATAGGTTTTACTGAAATCAAAGACATAAGGGACGGAGGAATGTTAATTAAATGCAAAAGTAAGGAAGACGTTGAGAAAATAAAATCAGAAGCAGAAAAGAAACTTAAAAAAGGATATGAAATAAGAATAAAAGAACAGAAAAATCCTCACATAAAAATTGTGGGTTTAGAAGATGATATAGATAAGGAAGTATTAGAAGAGTGTATATTAAAACAAAACTCATTTCCGAATAGCGAAAACTGTTTTTTAAAGGTAAAAACTGTCAAGCGAATGAAATCGAAGTATATGGCTATTATAGAATGTGATCCCCAATTGTCAGAATTATTTTTAAATGAAGGAAAAATAAGCATTGGATGGTCCATCTGCCGGGTGTATGAATATGTGCCAGTGTTTAGATGCTACAAGTGTGGAGATTATGACCATAAAGCAGATTTATGCAAGAAAGAAGAAAGATGTTTGAAATGTGCAAGTACAGTTCACAAAACAGGTGATTGTATAACTGAAATCTATCGTTGTTGCAATTGTATTCAAGCAAACGAGAAATATAAATTAAATTTAGAGACTAATCATACAGTATTTGACATAAACTGTTCGGTATATATAAAAAAAGTGGAATCATTAAAACAAAAAATAAAGACATCTCTGGATAAATAGCAATTACCGATTAAAGAAAATGATTCACTAAACAATACTAGTTACTCCATTTTACATCAAAATGTACAATGTATTAAAAACAAAATAGAGCATCTAGAAATATGTTTGCAGTCAAATGACATAGGTATAGCTTGTATAACAGAACACTGGTTAGAGAAAGATGAAATAAATAGCATTAACATAAACGGATACAAAGTTTGTAGTATATATTGTAGGTCTAAGTATAAAAATGGTGGCACAGTAATCTTTTGTAAAGAGGCTCTGAAAAGTCATGTAAAAGAAATAGAATGTATAAAAAATTATTCAATAGAAAAAGACATAGAGATGTGCGGTATCGAGCTAGAAATATCCAATTGGAAAATCAATATTTTAGTAATATACAGATCACCCTCAGGTAACCTAAACCTATTTTTTAGAGAACTAGATAATATATTAAATCATTTATGTCAAGATAATACAGCTTTAATTTTATGTGGTGATCTAAATGTGGATCAGTTAGAATCCTCGATGGCTAAATATGAAATCAATGATATACTTATGTCATATGATATTATGTCAATAG
This sequence comes from Aromia moschata, assembly GCA_029963805.1. Lineage (NCBI taxonomy): Eukaryota > Metazoa > Arthropoda > Insecta > Coleoptera > Cerambycidae > Aromia > Aromia moschata. Next base: position 156,558 of record JAPWTK010000524.1, on the reverse strand, counting down.
TTAATGAACCTACAAGAATTTTTAAAAATTCATCTAGCTGTATAGATTATATGTGTACTAATTTAATATCAACAAATGTTGTACAATCTAGAGTTGAAAATATTCATTGTAATGTAGAACATAACGCAATATCCGATCATTCAGCTCAAACTCTAACATTTATAATGACAAAACATAATCTAACTGAAGGAAAAATAACTTGTAGGTTATTTAATGATATTAATATAAATATGTTTCTATCTTACATAAGTAATGAATCCTGGCAGGAAATATATATAACAGAAAATGTGAATGAGGGATTTGAGCAGTTTATTACTACTATACAATATTATATTAATATAGCTTTTCCACAGCGAAATCTAGTAAATAAAAAAAATAAACAAAAAACCTTGGATTACCAAAGGTATATACATTTCAAGCCAGAGATTAAAAAACTTATATAACACTATGATTAGAACAAAAGATCCAGACATGATTAGTTATTACAGGAAGTACAAACGTATATACAGGAATGTAATTCAGACTGCGAAAAAAAAGACATAATGATAGGATATATTTTGAATCCGAAAATAAATCAAAAGCGGCTTGGAATATTGTAAACAACACCATACAACACAAAACAAAATGTCGTGTACCTATTACAGAAATAAAAAGTGATGATAAAACTCTGACAGATAAGGTGAGTATTTCTGACCATTTCAATAAATATTTTAATGACGTACCTAAAAGACTTAATGCACTAATTGAAAATAATGACAATAACTCTGACAGTTTTGATTTTGGTAGACACTATCCCACCATGTTCTTAACACCAGTTACAGAAAAAGAAGTTTATGATGTTATAAGGGATCTAAAAAAAATCAAACTCTACAGGAGAAGATGACATTAATTCTAATATTCTGAAATATAGTATAAATTACATAGTACCACCACTAACACACTTAATAAATTTATCATTGTCTCAAGGTATATTCCCAGAAATTTTTAAAACATCTAAAATAGTACCTCTATATAAAAAGGGTGATCGTGAAAATGTAGAGAACTATAGACCTGTGTCACTTTTATCTTCTGTATCAAAAATTTTAGAAAAAATAATTTGCGGTAGAATAGTGTCTTTTATTACAAAATATAAAATACTACATGATGCACAACATGGTTTTAGACAATTTAGAAGCACGAAAACGGCAATACAAACTTTTTTAGAAAAAACTTTATGTAAACTTAGACAACAATAAGAAATCTGTTGGGCTTTTTATGGATTTAAGTAAGGCATTTGATTTAGTCTCTCATAATTTGCTATTAGCAAAATTAGAGGCTTATGGTTTAAGAGGGCTTATTAATAATTTGCTTGGAAGTTATCTCAAAAACAGATTTCAGTTTGTTGAAATAGATAGTATAAGATCAGATAAATTACAAGTTGAATATGGAGTTCCACAGGGTTCAGTTCTGGGTCCATTACTGTTTATTTTATTTGTAAACGATCTACCATATAATTTTAATAACAGCGATCTTGTAATGTATGCAGATGACAATACCTATTTGTGTTCTAGAGATAGTATTCCCGAAGTAATTAGTGACACTCAGCTTATGATACGAACATTTATTAACTGGTTTAATCGAAATAAGTTATTTTTAAACATGAGTAAAACAGTTTTCATCAACTTTACACCGAGGTCTAAAGAAATAAGCGAATCCCACCTACTGAAAGCAAACGGCAAGTCAGTCGAACAGGTTACTAATGTGAAATTTCTGGGAGTGTACTTGGACAATAATGTTGGATGGCATACACATATCGAAAATCTATCGAAAAAACTATCATCAATTTGCTTTTGTTTATATCGCATGAAACAAGTGTGTAACAGAGAAGTTATGTTATCCTATTACTATGGACAGATATACTCTCAACTTAAATATTGTATTTTATTTTGGGGTTGTTCCAGCCTTTCTGTCAGAGTTTTTAAGTTGCAAAAAAGAGCTATTAGATCAATTATAAATGTATCAAAATTATCGTCATGTAGACCATACTTTAAAGAATTAAAAACTCTTACATTACCCTGTATATATATTTTAGAAATCCTGTTATTTGTAAGGCAAAATCAAGAAAAATTTACAAGGAATAACTATTTTCATGAATACAATACTCGAACAGCGGATTTGTTTTGTTATCCACATCATAATTTATCTTTAGCTGAAAAAAAATCCTGTATATATGGGTGTACGTCTTTATAATAAATTACCAAATAAGTTTAAATGTATCAATAATTGTAATGCTTTCAAAAAATATGTTAAAGAGTTTCTAATTGAGAAAAGTTTTTATAGCATCTCGGAATATCTTACGAGTAGTTTTGATTAAGGTTTAGTTATATATGTATATGTTTCCGTTTGTGTAAACAATATTTACTTACAATATTTAAATTTTACAATATTTGCTTAATTCAATATGTTATTTAATATTCTTGTGATTTCGTCGCATTTAACTTTTAATTTCTTTTTTCTACTTCTTTGTTTATTGTTTATTGTATGTATTTGACTTATCCTATGCCATATATGTGGTCTTTTGGGATGAATAAAGATTATTATTATTATTATTATTATTAATCTTTGCACTACAGTATTGATTTTTACTTACTTCTTATAGGATTACAGCTTATGAAATTCCGCGTATAATAGCTCCAGTTGTTGGCCATATTATATAGACCGTATGAAAATATGAAAAAATTAAATTGCGATATTTTCAAAAAAGTTCTTGGATCATATAAAAGGAGTATACCTGTATGGTTTGATATGATTAACTGATATTTTGGAAAGGAAAATATTTCATGCCCAGGAAATATTTTCCCGGGACATGAAAAATTTCTAAAGTTGAACCAAAAACATCATAAATATATTCTTTCAAAACTCTACCACCCTTACTTCGTAAAAAGTACTGTTTAGAAATTTATTTTAATTCATTGCTAAAGAAATTTTAATAAAATAACAGCGAGTTCTAGAGGGGTGTTAATCCGTTGATTTTTTTAAACTATGTGATTCACGAATAGTGGAATTGATTCGTTTCCTACTAATTGTGTATTTTCCTTTTTGTCGTCAATGGAAGACTGTATTAAACGTTGTCAGTCTTCGAAACATGTTATACCCAAGTCGGCATCATTAAAACTAATTAACGAATTGAATGAATTTATCTAAAAAATCTAAGACTTTAAGGCTATATACTGCTTTCTCCGATTTAGTATGCATTCTTTCCCTATCAGTAATCGATACGGCTACTACCGATAGCAATCAGATAAAAGCTAGACGTACCGAAGAGATAAGACGTCTTCCGACAGAGTGTAACAGTTATCGCTTAAATTAACAGTATTCATTAAAAACTCTTATTGCCACGGTATATCATAATGAGATAAAAAGTGTCGTTCACCGAGTATGTATATTTCCGAATATCTTATTTTAGCCAGCTTTTGGGTTTTAAAAAGAAAGCTTACTAATAACACTTGACCACAAAAGTTTTTCCAGTGCGCGGAAGTACACACCCTGTCTACTTTACGTTTTTGGGGTCGATGAACACGAATCAGACCACAGTTTTCCTCGTTTACAGCTTGTTTTTTTTTCTAACCTCAAAAAACCTATTTTACACGGTAGCTCGATTACATAGGCACACAAACACAAATCCAGAGAGGGCCATTCCTCTTCTACGTTTTTCAATGCGCTGAATAAAAATCTTAGGTTATGATGCATTTACGACACTCAGTTTTTCGTCTAGAAACAAAAAATCACTATGAAAAACACTAAATCAGACACCATGTCGTGTACTTGACGAGCTGATGGCTGTAATTTTACGGGGATTATCTAGCAATAACTCCAAGCTTCAGAAACCTTCAACTCTACGACACACATACTTAAAACCCCATAACTTCAAAAACCTTAACCTCAAAAAACCCTATATCTGTGTTCTGGAACTGTTAACAACACTTTCTTAATTATTGAGAAATTTAAGAATAAAATTTAAACTTTGAACACGCTGTATCTCTAAACTAGCGACATTGGTGTAAGGCATGTTGAGCTCAATCATAATATTTTGGTGTCTAGTATCTCCACTTTAGTCTTGTCCCATTCTTTCTGACTCACCCAGTGTATTAAAAAACACGAAATTTTTAGAAATGTTTTAAACAATTAGAGATGTAAAAAAAGTCCGGTCTCCTCTCCCGTTTTTATTTATTAATTATAGTATGAGATTCTATGTGCCCTAAAGTTTTCATCAGCAAATATTTGCCAATTTCGGAGTTCTATCAATTTTAGTGGATGCCGGTAGCACCTTGAAACTTCGCGAATGTACCGGGTGGGCAAATTTCGATGTTTTTATAGGGTATCTCGGTAACTGTAAGGGCTATGGAAAAATGAACCCACCTTTCCCGACCTCTTTTTTCGAGATAAATTCATTGGTGAAAACCAGAATTTGCTATATCTTTTCGTTTTCGAGTTGTAAACGAAAATTGATTTTTTTGAGTTTTCGATTGGTGTCGATAACTCGGTTGTTTGTAAAATTAGAAGAAATCTGTTTGCACGTTCTACAGGCACTTTTTTAAGTAGAATAGGATTTCCTTAACAGATTTTTTATATCTTGTGTAGTTTTCGAGTTATGGCATAAACTTCTATTTTTTTAAATGGAAACCATAGTTGGCTATGATTTAGCTAAAAAAGAGGATTTTTTTCTCTTTACAACGATATATAGTTTGTGGGGTCTATGATGAGTGTTTATGCGGAAACAGTTAAAAACATATGTTTTCTAATAAAGGACAGTATAGTAATTTCAATGATTTTGCACAGTAGGCGCCTGTCATTTTGAAAACAGAACAGTTGGATATTGGGATGTAAATACACAGTTACACATTACTGTTTGATTAATTGTTTATGTTTGGTTTTTGCTTGCATTATAGTTTTAAAGTTTCGATTAAAGAAATTGACAAGGCGCGATGGCGTATCAAAATTACGAAAAGTTTAATATGCTAGAGTGTTTTATTCAAAATGGATATAATTCCGAAGCTGCATCGGAAGCATATTTTAATCGCTACCCTGAAAGGAGACGACCTAATATGTCCATCTTTGGTAGACTAAAAGAAAACCTCGTTGAATACGGAGGATTTAATAAACCAAGACCAAAAAATTATCGTATTCAAGATGCTGAGGATGTTGCCATAAATGTTGTTGGTATGGTAGTCGTAAATCCTTCAATTTCAAGTAGGCAAATTGAAGCAGAGTCTGGTATATCGCGACGAAGAGCACTTTCAGTTTTAAAAAAACACAAATTTAGACCTTATACAATAAGGAAACAACAACAGCTCCTTCCAACTGATCCTGAACGCCGACTGGATTTCTGCAATTGGTACCTACAACAAATTGAGCAAGACCAATTATTTTTTAAAAATATCATTTGGACAGATGAAAGTTACGTAAGTAGTGCCGGAATTTTCAACCGACACAACAAACATTATTGGTCTGAAGATAATCCTCATCAGACTGTTGATGTTCAAAATCAAGGACGTTTCGGTTTTAGTGTATGGTGTGCCCTATATAATAACCGCATTTTAGCTTACCAACTTTATGATAACAATTTAAATTTAAAATACAATATGATAAACTACCACATAGTAGAAGAATTTTTAGACAACTTGCCACTTAACGAAAGACGACATGTATTTTTTCAACAAGACGGGCACCACCCCATAATACTAATTTAATCTCGGAATTATTAAATACTAATTTTGGGGAGAAATGGATAGGGAACAATGGGCCAGTAAAGTGGCCTCCTCGGTCGCCAGATCTCTCACCGTTAGATTTCTTTTTTTTGGGGAACCATTAAAGACAATTTATACAAAAAGACAAAAAATACACTGGTTCAACTGAGAGAAAATCTTATAGACTGTCTGAATTCCGTTTCAAATATTCACATCTATAATGCAACAAAAAGTGTTTCAAAGCGATGTGAACTGTGCATCGCAAACAACGGACGACAATTTGAAAACTTTAGGTAAATAATCATGCTCGTATTTTTTTTTTAATCTGTCTAGTTTTGTTTTTGTAAAATATATTGTATCGTATTTTTTACATACATTATTTGTTACAAATTTGATTGTTAAGTGTGTTAAACTTTCTTGTTATGAATATGTTATAATTAATTATTAATTAGTCACTAATATGTCATAATTAGTTATTTAAGTTTAATATACCATTCATTATATACGACTGTTACTATGTATTTATGTTACTTTTCGCAGGAGTAAATTTCCATAGCAACAGTTATTATTATTAAAACATTGTTGTAACAATGTGTTACTATAGAAACTTACTCTTCCTGCAAAGAAAAAACAAAGTAAGTATACCTATACAAAAAATTAAAATTTTTAACTGTTTCCGCATAAACACTCATCATAGACCCCACAAACTATATATCGTTGTAAAGAGAAAAAAATCCTCTTTTTAGCTAAATCATAGCCAACTATGGTTTCCATTTAAAAAATAGAAGTTTATGCCATAACTCGAAAACTACACAAGATATAAAAAATCTGTTAAGGAAATCCTATTCTACTTAAAAAAGTGCCTGTAGAACGTGCAAACAGATTTCTTCTAATTTTACAAACAACCGAGTTATCGACACCAATCGAAAACTCAAAAAAATCAATTTTCGTTTACAACTCGAAAACGAAAAGATATAGCAAATTCTGGTTTTCACCAATGAATTTATCTCGAAAAAAAGAGGTCGGGAAAGGTGGGTTCATTTTTCCATAGCCCTTACAGTTACCGAGATACCCTATAAAAAACATCGAAATTTGCCCACCCGGTACAAGTAATTAGATTATTGAAGTATGAACTAAGCAAAATTCATTTAAGTAAATATTTTGTATAAAACAACACTGAATCGAGGGTCAGTGTGACCCTCGATGAGTTATACCTTATACTCATAGATCAAACTTTAGAAATAGAATTGTTTATGTTCGCCGCCTAAAGGCTTTCTTTTTCTTACTGGGTTATATTTCCTTTACTTCTTCTCTGGTTTATTTGAAATTTATAATGTAGTAAAGAACACCTTATTTTATGTATAAAACATATGTTTAATGAGCATAAAACAAGGTGTTGTGATTCGCCGTAATTTTTATAACGCACGGAGATGACATTATATATCATAGGACATTCATTACACAGCCCCACAAAAAAAATGTTTTGGAACTGCTATCGAGACAACTGTATCCCTATGTAATTTTCGAAGCTGAATCTGAATCCGAAGTCAAAAAAATCGTGCACCCCCAAAATCAACCCCTAGCGCTAAAAAACTCTCACTAACCAGGGTAAAAATGACTTAACGCTTCACGAATAGTCTTAAATCTCAATAATTCTAATTAAATATAAACATTCAAGTATATAACGCATGAATACAGAGTTAACACTACTTTTCATTGAAAATCAATCCCATGAGTGGGTGAAAACTACCCCTCACACAACAGGAAATTTAAAAAAACTGCAGTTATTGCAAAAAAAGCTTACGATGCCCATTTATTTTAGAAACAGTATGTAACTACATTAGTCTCGATGCGATGCTCAAAAACTACCCCCATAGAGTGCCGGAAACCACCCCTAAATTTAAATTACAGTTGCTTAGATGATTCCTAAAGAGAATTCTCTGAAAATACTATTACTTATTTATATTGTCTCTATAAAGAATCGTCTAAAAATTCTGAAAAAACATCTATATAATTTTTGTCTGGTTAACAGGGCAGTCGTTGTACCAGGGTGTAAATATGATTAGGTCTTCAAACACTGAGGTAAATTTAACACAGTTTCGTTAAAAATCACCTTTTCGCTGTTCCGGCATTAATTTTCAAGGTATAAAGACATGTAAATGCCCTAATATAGACAAATTTAAATGCCCTGGACATTCACAATTACACAACATCGACATTGCCATTTAAGAACTTTAATTTTTTTTTGAGTTTTGGCCAAGAAAATGGGTCGTTGGAGCCACAGTGCGTCCGTTGTATTTATGAAGCCGTTCTTATACGAAGGCTGTCTAAGTGCAATTTCAAATCTCCGCTTTATCTATACAATTAAAGTTTATCTAAAAACGTTCAATCGTTAAGATTCGAGCGTCACTTCGGACAGGTCGGGTTTTAATTGAAAGTAGCTAATGGTATCTTATCGTTTATTTAAGTAAGATAGTTCGAGAAGAGATATGCCGTCCCGAAAACAACCCGGCGAGAGATAAGGAGTCCATTTATTCCGGAATAGGTGGTGGGTGACACGCGATCCGACTTTTTCAGGAGTTAGGCCAGTCAAATTGTCGAAAATACCTCGTTTTTCTGCTAAAACTTAGTTCAGTAAACAAATATATGTAAAAAATAGAAAAAATACTCTAGAATTGAATGAACTACTTTACCCCCCTCAGAATAGTATGGATACAACAGTCGCGTCTCAGTTTTTCTCCCCCCCACCACGCGCAAGTGTCGAGCGCAGCAAGCATTTTACGGGGCACAACGAAATAAGTTTACTGTAAAAAAGGGGGTCAATAATTGCGCACCATTTTTCATATTGAAGTACAAGTATTCAGTTACAACATGTGTAAATTTCAGAACTTAATATTAACCCTTTAACGCCCAAGTGCACTGTCAAGAGACATGAACTTAGAGGCTCATATTACTGATAAAATAAACTAAAAAAATAACTAAAACTATGTATTCCCATGTTTTCGAGGTCGCTCTTTCGAATGGAATCGTTAAAATTTGCAAAAAAAAATTGATGTGACTTTCAATTTTTAACAAAAACTATTAAAAAACGCGACCTTTTCAAGATTCCTTTTTTTTAATCGCAATTTCAGATATGTTATCGTCCTTTATATCACTCAAAAACAAATAGAAACGTGCACTCGAGACGTGTACTTGAAGGAAACGCAATGAGAACAATTTAATTTTCTCATTTTTGAGGTTACAATAACTAGATATGGCAAAATTCAAAGGGTTTTTTCTTTATTTTTTTCTATCAGTACCTAATATGAGCCTTTAAGTTCATATCTCTTGACAGTGCACTTTGGCGTTAAAGGGTTAATAAATGAGGTTGTAGCGATTTTGTGACAAAAAAAAAACATTTTTTTTCGGCTCCTGTTGGTCGTAGGACATCTTTTTTTTTTCAAATTCGTGAAAAAATGTCAGCTTTCAAATGGCAATATTGCCATTCCTATTAAATTTCAACGACAAGAAAAAAATCTACATTTTTCGACCCGAAAAAAAGCCTCGGTAGATTTTTTGCATATTTTCAGTTATTTTGCAATACGCGCACAATTTACACAGGAAAGTACAACTCTTGGGGAAAATTTTAAGCACAAGATGGGTCACGTAACTGCATTACTGTATGATTTATTGAAACTTGGAAAAACATCTTTTTTTTAAAAAAAAAAAAAATTTCTTCAAAAACTATAAAATATTTTGCAATTTTATAAAAATGTTCTTCTTCTTACTTGCCGAGGACTACATAATCTGAAAGTTAACGTAAAAAAACGTAAAAAACCTTTTTTCGTTTTAAAGATGTTTTTAAAAAATGCGGTTTTTAGCCGTTTTTTTGCAATAACTAATACATTTGTTTATCAATCGACTTCGGGTTGGGTTCAACATTTTTGGTATAAAAAGTTCTACAACTTTTGTTTTAAATATGTGTTTCTAAAAGGTTTAGTTTTTGTTTTAAAAGAAAAAAAAAGTTTTTTGCGAACTTTGGACGCCATTTTAAAAATGAAGCCATACTATTCAGAGGGGGTAAAGTAGTTCATTCAATTCTACGCAATTTTTCCTATTGTTTACATATCTTTGTTTACTGAACTAAATTTTGGCACGTAAAAATCTGATTTGATTGGACTAAGTCCGTATAATTGCCTCGCGAGGCAATTTAGGAGGCCCGAGAAAAAAGATTCAAGTACACTATCTTATGACAGTGGTCTGTTATCTGCGTTATTGACGATTAGAAGGCCGTTGTGATAACGGATACAAAAGGACAAAAGCGAGAAAATTACAGTAGGTATCGACAAATGCATGAATAATTCATTTCATTATGTGGTTTATTTAAGAAAAATATATATTTATTTAAAAATACACCATCCTTTAATCAAGTTTTTTATGCTGAATTTAGTGGTGATTCACAACAATTGAACGACGTTGTCACGTGATATTTCAGAAATATACTTTTTTGATTTGACACTCTATTTAATCAAACTAATTTGAATTCTAGATTGAGTTCTGGATAAAGATTTTATAAGACAATATAATATAAGATGAAAAGCAAATAGTTTCGGAGACACAAGTTGTGTAAATTAAGTAATGAGACTGATTTCTTAATTTCTTTTATTCGAAATGAATTACAATTCAGTATTGTCTGATTTTGATACATACACTGTATATAGGATACGTCATACAAAACAACATAGATAAAATAGTATACAATAGTATAAGAATATAAATTATATCAAGTACATAAAATATATCACAGATAATAATTTAGTCCACATTTGTTTTATTATCATATCATATATAAAATAGTAAACAATAGTATAGAAATAGTAATAACATAGGGTACATAGAATATAATATCACAGGTAATATAGTTTACATTATGACGGACCAAGAACCGACCCTTGTGGTACTCCAACAAAATGAGGAAGAATATCCGACTGAATATATCATATAAACATATCTTCATTACTTACTTGTAAGTATATGAAACTGTACAGGATGATTGGTTGAAACCATTCGTTAAAAGTATTAGGGCTTCTAGAAATGACTGAATTTTGTAAATTTAGATGTATTATAAAAAAAAAAACTCAAACATGTCAAAAAACAGTGTTTTTTTTGCACCTTTAGGTTAGAATATCTCAAAAACCTACGTGGCAGAGCAATTCTGAGGAAACCCGGATTTATTTTCAGCAGGAAAAATTGCTTCGGAAACAACTATTCATTGTTTAAGGGCAAAATCTTGAACGGTAGTATAATCAACGAGTCGACCACCAAAATTTTGGTGTCGTTTCGTCTGTGCGTTATCAGGGAATTTCACATATATTTTTGCATCTTGGTGAAAATTAGATTATTCGCGACGTTTTATAAAGGGTCTTTTATTAAGAGGTAAATGTTTTAAATAAACCCCATTGGAAAATTCCACGAAAGAAATATTGTCCACTATTTAGAGGTGTCCGATATGTGGAGGTTTTACTGTATTTATAAGTTGGGATAAAAAGAAAGATCAGATTATTAACTAGACACTTGGACAATAGCAAATCTGTTATAGTCCAGTAGGCAGGGAGGTCATCAAAAAGTGTTCTTGAAACATATAAGGCTAGTTTTAACGGTTACCTAAGTATTTTTTTTGCATAGAACACAATTGAAAAGTGCGATATTTTTTTTAAATTAACAATTTTTGAAAAAAAAACGTCTTTTTTTCACATTTTTGCTAGTATCCCCATGCCTTGGCATATTATATGCATGCCATATGCATTTCAGAAATTGTAGCCTATTGAATTTCCAAAATTTTAAGCCCAACCCGAATGATTGCTGAAGTTGAAAAGGTGTGTTTTTTTTTCACTACTTTAAACTTCGAAAGTAGGGCGACTATGATCATTGGAGGAACTGCTATTTGTAGTATGAAGTTACAACAAAAAATCAGCTCGATCCGTTAATAACTTTCGAGTAATTAATCATTTATTTTCTAACGAATTTTTTGCAAGCCTTATATGACGCCATTTCTTTGTTTAGTGTACGATATTGACCGGGTTGGGCTATAAAAAATCATAAATCTCTTCAAGTTTGCGAGACTTTTTGAGATATTTAAAAATATTAATTTGGGTCAGTTTTATAACGTTTTCTTACGCGACTACCTTTTTTGGCGCGACGTATATATTGTTTAGCTTCGAAATTGAATTTTGACTATAATATCTTGACGCCCATTTTTTTTTAAATACGCATCTTGAAGCGTAGGTACTTTTAAGATGTTATAGTTACAGTTCCGAGAAATTCGAAGCGGCAACTCTAAAACAATATATATGTTATAAATTTTCGCGTAGAAAACGTTATAAAACTGGCCCAAATTAAATTTTTTGAAATCTTAAAAAGCCTCGCAAACTTGAAGAGATATATGTATGATTTTTCTAGCCCAACCCGGTCAATATCGTACAATAAACAAAGAAATGGAGTCATTGTTAATTAAGGCTTGCAAAAAATTCGATCGTTAATTACTCGAAAAGTTATTAACGGATAGAGCTGAAATTTTTCCCTCCAGAGCAGTCCCTCCAAGAAATTTCATGATCATAGTCGCCCTAGTTTCGAAGTAAAAAAAGGCACTTTTTCAACTTCAGCAGTCATTTGCAAGTTAACAATAGCACTTGGAGACTTCGGGTTGGGCTTAAAATTTTGGTGGCTACAACTTCTTAAATGCATATGCTATATAGAATGTGCCAAGGAACGAAGATATAAGCGGAAATGTGAAAAAAGAGACGTTGTTTTTTCACGAATTGTTAATTTAAAAAATTAGCGGACGGTTTCAGCTCTACGGACCCCCCGCATTGTGTTCTACGCAAAAAAAATACCGTCAAAACTATCCCTATATGTTTGAAGAACACATAAAAGTCTGTGCCTACTGGACTGTTAACCTGGTTGGCGAGCACGTTCCAGATAACGACCCTTTCCTTAAATTATTCAATTACTCATAATATACCCTATAAAAGCGGACGTGCCTTCGCGATCCTCGCGCAACGAATATTCCGAATTAACCGAATCGATTACCATTAACCGCGAATACCAGCAAAAACAATCGTAAGAAGCAGCGCGCTTAACTACCGACGGAATGTCGATAACTCCACTACCGATATTACCGACTGCGAGGTGACCACACACCGCCGTCGACCCCGATCGCCGATTGTCAATCATAGCACACTACTATTTCTATTGATGGTGACCGTAATGCCGGGAATTTAGTAATAAAGGGTTAAATTATATACGCGGGCAGCCGCCGCGTTGTTATCCGCCCCACAAGAACTAACTTAAGGCTGCCGCCAGCTCGACAAACGTATAATTTGCTAAACATTTATATACAATACTTACATATTTACTTGCGAAACGGGCGTTCTGAGGCGTGTTTCCCTTTTATTGCGTTTTTATTCCCTGGGAAGGTGGTCATTACTTAAGAAGTCGACGTTGGCTACTTCGGTTCGTTTTTCATTCATCCCATTTTTAAATGACTTATTTAAATTAAGGTTCTTCTCAAACTCGACCCAAAAATCGATTTTTTTGTTGCATAAATCGACAACTAACAGAGTATATTCCCCGAGTGATCTGACTGAAAAAAATATAAAAAACGTTATTGCATCATAACCCCATTTTTTTTAAGCGAAAATAGCGAAAATACAGTTTACGATAATTAAAAAAAATCTGTTCTTAAAATATAGGCAATTTGAACCCCGTATCTCGAAAACTAATCCTTTGAAGACCTATGTTTACAGAAGTTGTTTGTGTTAATTTTTGTTTTAATAAGTTTTTGTATTAATTTCTATCAGATGTTAAAGTCATGTTACAAAAAACTGAAACACCCTCTATACTGATGGAGAATGAAATTCCCTATTAAAATGTTAAGTAAAATATGGGTCATATTATTTATAAAATTTGAGTTTGGATGGTTTGAATTTGGGCTAAACGTACTTCTAATTTAAACATCCTGTACATAATTGAGAAATAATAAAAGCACTGTTAGGTAGCTTTAGAGTTCTATTAAGCACAATGTTAATACCGATATTTAATCCTCACGGGGTACACTGGGTCTGACAGACCCGAGCGCAAAGTCATATAGGTGAATATCTCGAAGGAGAGGAGGGGAAGGGAATTCGTTATGGTGGGGAAAAATCCTTCTTAGTGTGTTGAATTGAAGGAGCGCTCGCGCCAGTCCAGTGCGGCATCAGCTACGGAGCAAGAAGCATAACTAAATTGGTTTCGGGTCTCCTGGACCCAGTGTACCCGGAGTGTGACAAAGTGAGTATTGTGAAAATATAATAATTATACCAAATGTTTATTTATATCGTGTACTCATGTAAAAATTAGTGTGTAAATGTATAGTGCCTGTGAAAAAAGTGTGTTACTCTAATATTTTTTTTTTATGCAGAAATGGAGACGCGGTCTCGCATACGATCCGTCGCAGAGCTGGCTACTTTGGAAGCCCGCAAAAACTTTGGAATTCATTGTATGTTTTATACATTTTGAATTTTTAAACTTATTATAACAATAAATGATTCCACTTGGTATATTTGGATTTTTTCTTTTTCTACCGTTGTGCTACGCATATATTTTTTTTTTGTAAAAATTATTTAATTTATTTACGTAATAGTAATTTATATCATCTTATTTTATGATAAGGTAAGCTAAAAAAAATGTTTCTATGATTTGATTGCAAGTTTTCTGGCGACAATGGCGGTTTATATATGAAAAATACGTTTTTAAAATTACTAACTTTCGAACGTCAAAAAAAATCACTTACTCTAATCCTATCGCAAAATGACCTTTTCAGCCTTAAAGTACCTACAATCCTTAAGCTTTAAAGAGACCACTTATAAAATTTCTTTATCTTCATTTTTCGTACCGTGACAGCAATTTAAAAAAAAAACGATTCTTTCACAAGGTCTTCTTGTATTTCGTTAGATGTTTTAAAATCTTTTTTGAGATTCTGGCGATGAATTTAAAAAAAAAGTCCCTCTACGATGATTTGGCTCCACGTTATAAGCAGTTGAAAATCGCTCGGGTCTCCCAGACCCAATGTACCCCCAACGGTACAAACCATATAGTTTACCCCGTGAGGGTTAATTTTCTAAAATGACCATTACATATAGTGTCAATTACAAGAGAAAAATGTAGTTTTAGCAGTATTTTCTCATCCTGTGAGACTAGTAAATGACTAAGTGAATATTTTATTCCAAATTTTTTCTCAGCGGGTCGCTGATTACGAATCTAACGTCAGATTATCAAAAAACTAAATGGCGGATCCAGTACTGGTAGTCAACCTTTAAAAATGGGAAATTTTGACATTCCAAAAAGCCCGGAACGTATTCTTACGGGAAATTTACGTTAGATTCAACAGCTGACCCCAAAAACCTTCGAATATACTAATCACTTGCCAACTATCTCACAGGATGATAGTACGCTAAAACCACGTATTTTCACCTTTGGGCCTTTTTTGGGCAAGTTCCTGTGACGCCCATTATGAATTAAAAATTAATCGAAAGTACAAAAAAAAAAGAAATTGAAAAAAATCGTCATACTCTTCGAAATTTCGATTTTAAACTTTCAATCCTCAAAATTAGGGTGGAAACTACCCCCAATGATTTTGAAAATATTTTTATCGTATTCTACGCAAAAAAAAAACACATCGAAAACCATTGCAACTTTCTTTTAAATTTTTTTAATTTTTATATTTAGAAATATTGAAATTTTAGAGTCGAAACGAAAATTTGTATTTTCTCACCCTCACCATCCCTCTCCTTGTGGCTCAAAAATCTAAAACTTTAGGGAAGTTAATTTTTTAGCAAGTACTATCGATTGTGATATGTTTCAAACAGAATTTTTTTTTGACCTCACTTAGTTGGCGTGAAATGCCCCATATGCTATATAAAATATGCCAATATATAATAAATGTGAAAAAAAATACGTTTTTTTTTTCACAAATTGTTAATCTAAAAAATTAGCGGACGGTTTCAGCTCTCCGGACCCCGCGCATTGTATTCTACGCAAAAAAAATACCGTCAAAACTAGCCCTATATGTTTCAAGAACACATAAAAGTCTCTACCTACTGGACTACTATTGGTAAATTGTTCGTTAACCCTAGAACCACAACATGGGGTCGCCGATGACCCAGACGTTTGGAAATTTTGGCGTACACACGTCACTAATTTATATTCAACGCTATCCGTCCATCTAGCTTCAGTTGTGAGCGACATCTCAAAGTGGAAGTATCTGTTTGTTCGTTTAATGTATGTTGCCGGCGTTGACGCATATTGTTTTAAGTCTTGACCCCACGTTGCGATTAACATCCGTTTATTTTTTTCATGTCGTGACCCCAAGTTGTGTTTAACATTGCTTTTTTTTTGGTAAGTCCATATTTTTTACTTTATTAGGGCAATTTCTATTAGGATTTTTTTTTTTTGTAGAATTTCTATAATGGGTGACAGAAACTCACCTCTTACTGATCATGAAGAGGTAGCCGTTGTATGAGAGTGATAGTGAAGATGAAGATGGTTCGTTAGCGGATGATCAAGAGGAAGATGAATTTACACAAGAAGAACCCGAGGGTGAAGTGCCGAGTGAAGATGAGGTGTTACAAGAATTCGTGGCCGATCGAGCAAAATTCTTTGGTCGCAATGGGTTTACATGGTATGCTCAACCAGGCTCAAAAGGACCAGGACTTCGACTTCCAAGAAAATTTAGACAATCAATTCGGGATTTTCTTGGATATCCCGAGAAATTACCAGCTCAAACCCCTCCAAAACGTTCACGGCGGTGTGATTTTTTGTCCAAGAGTTCGTGCCAGGAAAGGACGTCATATTTGTATTCACTGTGGTAAAAATATGTGTGTTGAACATCAATTTAATATTTGTGAGGACTGTAAAAACTAAAATTACCTAATATATCTACTTTTCCCATTCCTATGAATTTTTCATTATATTTTGTTAAGAAATGTCCCAAAAAATACTTTTTTATATTAATCTGACTTGTTCAAAAATATTTTATGTTTACGGTAGTACTGATATAAGGCGTTTTTTTGATAATACAGACAATAAAGAATTGATGCTATAAAAGTGTATTTTTGAGCTATAAATTATTTAGGTTAATTTAAAAATGGGACACTGATGACCCCACGTTGTAATAATTGTTTAATTTGTTCCACTTTGTAGTTCTAGGGTTAAAAATGATGTATGTAGGGCTTCTTCTTCAAACCGTCGTCATCCATGGTATGTAATAAATACCGTGCGTTACTCGATTTAAGTGGCCGCCGCCGTTGTTTAAGCAGTCCGTAATCGCGTTTTTAAAAAGGCCTTGATTTACCGCGCATCGCAGGTGACGACGCCTGTCGTTAGTTGCGAGCGCGACCTATTAGCGCCTTTTGACCCCGGCCTAGGTCCGCGGGGGAGGTGACAGCGTGTATTTATGGTAGTAGCCGAGGTAGTCCGCGCTCTTTGGTACGCCGCGATGCCGCGCGCTGCGGGACGCCCCGTGTCGGGTGGCTTTGAGGACGACTGCGCTGCCTTCCGCCAACGTGGCCTTTCAGCGGGCAATTCTCCTTACATTCGTCATAGACAAATGCCCTTTTATTATGAAATTCTTTCCGAATGCCTTCGTGCGCGCTTCTTCCAGCCAGCAGCGTTGCGCAAGAGATCTTCGTTTCGATACCGCCTAATTACCCGAATCTTTTAGGAGAGCTCGTCATTACCGTTCGTTTCCCCTTTATGTTTAAAGTTTTAAAACTAGTTTAGACATTCACAGAGTATACAGTAAGCGGCACCCTAATGCGTACATAGCCGAATGAAGACCTGTGTGAACCTGGCAACCAACTTAACGGAAACCGACTTCTCTTTTTTTCATTCGATTGTACCCGGTTTGTACCCGTTTGTACCGCATTTAATTTCGTTTGTACCTTAAGGGGGGAGGAAATGGCAGGTGGGTGAAAAAATGACGGGCAACTGACTTCACGCAATTGCATTTCTTCATTATGCATTCGATTGTACCCTGTTTGTACCCGTTTGTACCGCTTTTTATTTGGCCTGGAACTTAATGGGGCGGAAATGACAAGGGGTGGAAAAATTAGTGGCAACTCATTTACACAATATATTTTTTTTTGGAATTCGATTTTATCCGGTTTGTACACGTTTGTACCGCATTTTAATTGGTTTGTACCTTCAGGGAGCGTAAATAGTGCATAGATGAAAAACTTCAAACTGCGTAACTTAGCCGCCTATCGTCGAGTGTTCCGTTTTTACCTCTTCAAAATCGTTTGTACCGTCTTGGAAACGATAGCACGCCTTCCTGTTATTGATAGTTTCGTTTGTACCTCCTTAAAATCGTTTGTACCCACTTGAAAACAACAGTATTCCTTAGTAAAATTGCTTATTTCGTTTGTACCCTCTTAAAATCGTTTGTACCTCTACGAGATCGTTTGTACCGACTTGAAAACAATAGTACCCCTTCGTAAGATTGATTACTTCGTTTGTACCTACTTAACTTCGTTTGTACAAACGAAATAAGCAATCTTACTAAGGGGTACTGTTGTCTTCAAGTGGGTACAAACAATTTCGTAGAGGTACAAACGATTTTAAAGAGGTAAAAACGAAACTATCAATAACAGAAAGGCGTGATATCGTTTCCAAGACGGTACAAACGATTTCGTAGGGGTACAAACGATTTTAAGAGGGTACAAACGAAAATATCAATAATAGGAAGGCGTGATATCGTTTCCAAGGCGGTACAAACGATTTCGTAGAGGTACAAACGATTTTAAGAGAGTACAAACGAAACTATCAATAATAGGAAGGCGTAATGTTGTTTCCAAGGCGGTACAAACAATTTCGTAGGGGTACAAACGAAATAAGCAATCTTACTAAGGAGTACTGTTGTTTTCAAGTGGGTAAAAACATTTCGAAGAGGTACAAACGCAACTATGAATACCTCTACGAGATCGTTTGTACCGACTTGAAAACAATAGTACCCCTTCGTAAGATTGATTACTTCGTTTGTACCTACTTAACTTCGTTTGTACAAACGAAATAAGCAATCTTACTAAGGGGTACTGTTGTTTTCAAGTGGGTACAAACAATTTCGTAGAGGTACAAACGATTTTAAGGAGGTAAAAACGAAACTATCAATAACAGAAAGGCGTGATATCGTTTCCAAGACGGTACAAACGATTTCGTAGGGGTACAAACGATTTTAAGAGGGTACAAACGAAAATATCAATAATAGGAAGGCGTGCTATCGTTTCTAAGACGGTACAAACGATTTCGTAGGGGTACAAACGATTTTAAGAGGGTACAAACGATTTTAAGAGGGTACAAACGAAATAAGCAATCTTACTAAGGAGTATTGTTGTTTTTAAGTGGGTACAAACGATTTCGAAGAGGTACAAAGGAAACTATGAATAATAGGAAGGCGTGCTATCGTTTCCAAGACGGTACAAACGATTTTGAAGAGGTAAAAACGGAACACTCGACGATAGGCGGCTAAGTTACGCAGTTTGAAGTTTTTCATCTATGCACTATTTGCGCTCCCTGAAGGTACAAACCAATTAAAATGCGGTACAAACGGGTACAAACCGGATACAAATCGAATTCCAAAAAAAAAATATATTGTGTGAAATGAGTTGCCAGTAATTTTTCCACCCCTTGTCATTTCCGCCCCATTAAGTTCCAGGCCAAATAAAAAGCGGTACAAACGGGTACAAACAGGGTACAATCGAATGCATAATGAAGAAATGCAATTGCGTGAAGTCAGTTGCCCGTCATTTTTTCACCCCCTGCCATTTCCTCCCCTTTAAGGTACAAACGAAATTAAATGCGGTACAAACGGGTACAAACCGGGTACAATCGAATGAAAAAAAGAGAAGTCGGTTTCCGTTAAGTTGGTTGCCAGGTTCACACAGGTCGAATGAAGGGCAATTGATAAAATTTAACTTCTTTATTGAGCATCCGGTTGGTCGGTAGGGCTGTTTGAGTTAAAATTTGAAATACCATTTTATATTTTATTCTGAGAGAGTTTTTTAATATTTTGTTAATACATATTTGTTAACATTTTTTATTTTGCAGTAACAAATTAGCCGATTTTTTTTTCGCAAAAATCGCGTTTTTCACTTCAAAGTGTTCCCAAAAAAGTGAAAAATAGAAATTTCGAAAAACTCTCCCAGCGTTACCTGGGGAAAACGATTATCTAACGAAAGAACTTTGATTTTTTAACTTCAGATGATCCAGCATCGAGTTATATTGAACACTGCAATAATTGTACTTTTTTCCGAGACGCTTCCGAATAATTGTTGTCATTGCAGTATTTTTTAATATTTTTTCATGAAAATTTTACACGATATTCTTCGAATGTTATACTTTAATGTGTCATTAGTTTTAATAAATATATTTTAACTGTGTCGTCAAAAAAAAAAACACAAAAATGTGCCTTTTTTTGCCCGAATTAACCCTACCTTCCCCCCCCCCCCCACCCTTAAATGATTTAAAGAAATCCAGGGTTTTAGGTGATTTTCAAATAGCTGTAACTTGGGAAAAAATGGTCGTAGAGAAAAGAAAAAAAAAGAAAATTGAAGATCTAAGTTTCTAGTTTTTGGATCTTGAGTTTAAATTTTTTTATCGTCAGCAGTTTTTGAGTAATCATAAGAAAACCGTCGAAAAAAAAATCTTCGAAAAATCTGTCTTTAAAAGCCATAAAAACAGACAGAAGCACAGACTTCAATAAATTTTATTCTGTTTATTTTATTCAGTTTATTAATTTAATTATGTTTAGTTTGACCTATTTTCGAGCCTTGTACGATGATTTTTCGCTGAATTATCGCCGTTCAAAGAAAAAAAGTCATGTTTGACTTTGGTAATAAATAAATTATTCGAAAAGTAACGAACGTACAGAAAATTAGAGTAGGGTTTTGAAAAGTGCAAAGTTTCTTTTACAGTGATTGGTAGTGATTGGTTTTTCAACATAGTCCAGTAGGCAGAGACTTTTATGTGTTCTTGAAACACAAAGGGCTAGTTTTGACGGTTCCCAATGTATTTTTTTGCGTAGAACACAATGCGCGAGGTAGCCTATTGAATTTTCAAAATTTTAAACCCAATCCGAAGTCTCCAAGTGCTATTGTTAACTTACAAATGACTGCTGAAATTGCTGACATCTTGAAAGTACGCTTCAGACGCGTATTTAAAAAAAAAGGGCGTCACGATATGATAATCACAATTCCGAGAATTTCGAAGCGGCAAAGTTAAACAGTATAGATATATGTACGTCGCGTCAAAAAAAGGTAGTCGCGTAAAAAACGTTATAAAACTGGCTCAAATTAATATTTTTCAAAATTTAAAAAAAGTCTCGCAAACTCAAAGAGATTTATGATTTTTCTAGCCCAACCCGATCAATATCGTACAATAAACAAAGAAATTGCGTCATTGTTAATTAAGGCTTGCAAAAAATTTGATCGGTAATTACTCGAAAAGTTATTAAGGGATTGAGCTGATTTTTTTTTTTGTAACTTCATACTACAAATAGCAGTTCCTCCAAGAAATTTCATGATCATAGTCGCCCTACTTTCGAATTAAAAAAAAGGCACTTTTTCAACTTCAGCAGTCATTTGCAAGTTAACAATAGCACTTGGAGACTTCGAGTTAGGCTTAAAATTTTTGAAATTCAATAGGCTACAACTTTTTAAATGCATATGCTATATAAGATATGCCAAGGAACGGAGATATAAGCGAAAATGTGAAAAAAATATGTTTATTTTTCACAAATTGTTAATTAAAAAAATTAGCGGACGGTTTCAGTTCTACGGACCCCGCGCTTGTGTTCTACGCAAAAAAATACATAAGAATCCCTCAAAACCAGCCCTATATGTTTCAAGAACACTTTTTGATGATTTTATCTCCCTGCCTACTGGACTAACAAGACGGAGCGGCAATTCACTCTACTGCTCAAGTCAGAGAATTTCAAAATATCTTGTTCAGAGGGAAATATATCGGGAGGTTTTCAGAACTTTCTTGGCCACCGCGTTCCCCAGATTTGAACATAATGGATTTTTTCTTTTGGGGATATTTAAAGAAACAAGTGTACAAAACGAGGCCTTTTCAAAATGTGGATCACTTAGAAAATGTTATAAGAGAAATATGTACACATATTCCTAGTCAGTTCTTACTAAATGCTGTCGGGGCATTTAACCGCCGAACCGAAATATGCATGAAAAATGAAGGAAGTCACATAGATATGTAAGGTTTATGCAGCTTGAAATGGCATTCCATTTATATGACATTTTTTTTTTTGCATATTAAGTTGTTTTTTAAAGTTATTTATTTATTGTTTATTATTTTTAAGTAGTAGTTTCGTGCTAAGATAGCCAAATTGTAATTAAAACTATTTTTGTACTAACAAAATAAAGTTTAAAAAAAACCATTGAAGAACAATGGTTTGAAATTGAAAATAATCCAGACATACCTTTTTTTGATTAAGAACAATATTCAAAACCAACAACTACATTTTTAGCAAGTATTCAGGCCGCTTTTTTTGAGGCGTTTTAAATGTTTTCATATCAGTTAGTTACGGGAGTGAATCAAAACATTTTTTTGGATATCAAAATGTTTCGCTCAAAATCGGCATACATGCGTAAAATGTTATTAAGAACATAAAATCTGAAGTGAATTTTTTCGAAATATTAACAATTGAGGCCATTTTCTAAAGATTTTTTTTGGAAAAACACAAATTTGACAGTTGCCAGATGTTAGCTGTCAACTTTTTTTTATTTTGGAAGCAGAAGTGTTTGTCACCAAAAGTTTTTATCAAACCCTAATATTAAAAAAATCCCATATGGTTCCAACGTTATGGCGGGCACTGTATATATCTGAATGAAATAAAGGAGCCTTTTTGTCGACATTTTGTCATCGCTATATCAAAATAATTTATATTGTTTATTAACGTGACAACTAAATAGCAGCTGGGAAATCTACCACAGTGTCTTATAGTAATAAATTAAGGCCGTCAATAGGCGAGAAAATTCCCAGCTTTAACGTTTTGTAAATCACACCGTCCAAAGGTCCTCACGCATAGGGCGATGAGTTCTCAGTATTTTCAGCCGTACGTTAAAAATAATAATAATAAATAACTGATATGCGGTAGCTAGACAGCAGAAATGAAAAGAATTTAAAAATTTTTGATGTTAAATTAAAGCTATTAAAAGGAAAATGTGGAATGTAAACAGTAAAACTAAATTTAAATATTGTTCAGATTATCTGATACATTCTTGGTATCTCTAATATATTTTATGTGCCCCTGAATTTATTACAAAGAGCACGGTTGGAGCAGATACTGAGAAAGACTAAAAAACATACTGCCTTTTGTTCAAAAAAAATTGAATGATAATTTAGAAAATGGGATCGTACTTATACATTCTGCTAAAAAAAGTTTAACTTTATTTCCACACATCACAAGGGGAAACAAAAATAACAAAAAAGTGCATCGTTTTATGCATTACAGAGACGTAAAATCTGGAGACCTAGAAGGTCATTCTATTGGTCCTTTTCTACCAATCCAGAGCCCAGCGAAAAAAATCATTCAAGTACAGTTTTGCCTGTTGACAGTACCATTTAAGTAAAAAGTTGCTTCATTCCGACAGTATTTTGTTATGGAATTGTGCACAATTCCATAACTGCACAAGCTCATTAGAGTGTCAAAGAACTACATTCACCGATCAGGATCATCTTCATTCAGTTCGTGCACCAGTTTAACTTTATATGGATGATTCCTACTTTTCTTTCTAACTTAAGATTCACCTACAATTCGTAATCTGCAGTACAACATATAATTTTCTAAAAAAAAAAAAAAAAACAGGACGTTTTCCACGAAACGCCGAACTACTATACTTCATCTTCAGGAGAAGATTAAAACTACATTCTAACCTACACACTTGCACTAATTATACTAAATGTGTTGCCGCGGTGCACTGAACCGTTACATCTGTCAACCGATCAACTCTGTTTATCAGAGCAAACAGTGGACTGGTGGGTATCGGACCATTGTCCTTATTCATACTACTGTTAACTTAATGATTTATAAACTTTCAAAAGCATCCAACTGTCTACTGTTTGCTACATTTCTAATTAATTTTAAATTATTTATGTCTATCCTATGGTTGTTGTCAAAAGCGTGTTGGGCAACACAATATTTTTCCGTTCTGCCAATATTTCAAATGAGCATTGTGTTCTTTAAATCTAGTCAAAATAGATCTTTTTGTTTGCCCAATATACTTTTGTTACAAATTTAGTATAAATAGTGCAAGTGTGTAGGTTAGAATTTAGTTTTAATCTTCTCCTGAAGATGCCAACTTGATGCCAACTTGGCGAAACGCCGTCGAGAAAAGTATAGTAGTTTGTTTTCGTGGAATACGTCCAGTTCTTTGTTTTACGCCGAGGTTCCGTACCACTCGGTTTAATTGTCAGTGCTAATTTGCAGACGGTAGGCTTGGAAGACCTTTACATATCCCATTTCTTTTCATCTGCATATCGATAGTTTTTTTATTCTGTATTCAGCTCAGGTCACAGGCTGAGACCTTTACTATACAGGCTGTCTGATAAAAAACGCCGCGAGCCATAACTCCGTTATTTGTAGCCTGATGTTAAAAAACAAAGGAAATGGCTCTAAATGAACATAAGGGACTAAGACTACTGCAGTATTTTTCAACTTTTTTTTCTGAAACGCGATAGTCAACTTTTTTTTCAAATGGTAATATAGGAGTTTTTTTGTAAATTACTATGCAAATGTGTTTTCTGAATCCAACGATGTATAACAAATTGACTTTTGTGAAACATTTTTGTTTCTGCTAAGCTTATTTCACAAAAACTAACCTAATGAGGAAATGACATAAAGTAGAATGCGAAGAAAGACCGGGATGCGGACGCTGAAATGACATTTATTTGCTTTGTTGTATTATTTTTTTGTTTTCCACGGCGTACGTGACTAGATTAGTCAAACTACGTTTGGTATCAGTTAGCCGGTAGGATGCCGATTGCGATAATGACAAATATTTTGGCACTTTTTCTGCAATAAATGTTTCACAAAAGTCAATTTGTTATACATCGTTGGATTCAGAAAACAAATTTGCATTATAATTAACAAAAAAAATCCTATATTGCCATTTGAAAAAAAAAGTTGACTATCGCGTTTCAGAAAAAAAAAGTTGAAAAACACTGCAGTAGTCTCCCTTATGGCTCCCCCTTTAGAACCATTTCATCCGTTTTTTTGTTGTTTTTTAACATCAGGCTACAAATAACGGAGTTATGGCTCGCGGCGTTTTTTATCAAACAGTCTGTATATTTTGACATGCACTTTTGAAATATTTTTTAAGATAAATTAATTTCAAAGAAACATCTTAGAAATAGTAAAAAAGAGTAACTCGCAACGTGTCCCTGGAGAAAGCAAAGCATTTTCTTGTGTGTGTTTACATTTTTATTATTAATATGAATTTGTATGCACGCTAACGTATCTGAAAGCTTTTATGAATATTGTATTAGTTGTATAATTTAGTTTGTTATTCTTTTGTCGGTACGTTATCGGTACTTTGACGTAGCGCTCATTTTTATTCATGGTAATTAATTATAATGTCTCTGCGACAGATTGTAATATCCAATATAGCTGTCTTTGAACAGTGGTGAATATAGGAGTCATCAGAGACAAGGGTTTTAAATTGATTTTATTCTCGTATTGGAAATTGGACTGTTAAGAGACTTACACTTGACACAATGGAATATTAATAAACAATGAATTAGATGGCTGAAGAATATTAATGAATTCAAATAAGCATTTCTTTATACAGTGCGCGCCTAAAGTATGGAATAAATTCAGTAAATGTGAAACAAAATATTTTTGGAAAAAATCCTCGAAGTCGATTTTGTTTAATAAAAACACACATTTTTGAGGGAACGTCTATTTTCAGATGTCACTTGTTTTTGAGTAAATACGTCATCAACTTATTTTTTTTTAGCAACCCCCCATTTTTTTAATTTAATTTGAGAGACCCTTTCATTGTCGATTTAACGGTATAAAAATGTTGCCACCTTACATAACAAAATTTTTGAGTAAATGACAATTGAATGTTACAAAAGAAAAATATATTTTTCACAATAAATAAACGAAAATTTCCTTAATAAGCAAATACAATTTTAAATAAAGTATTAAAGTAATAAAGTGTTCGAAATGCCGTCCATCAACTTCTTGGCAATATGCAAGCCTGTGTACAAATTCTTCTTGTACATTCTGAATGACTTCCGGGGTAATGGATCCCATTTCATCTCTCATGCGATCTCATAATTCTAAGATCTGGGGATTCTATCAGTCTTCGTCTGCCAATCCACCTTTGAGGAAAGATGACGTCTAAATATTCATGAACTGAGCGCGCATAATGCGGGGGTGTTCCGTCTTGCTGAAACCAGAGTGTGTTATCTGAAATGTCAGGATCATTCTCATTTGGGAAAATTACTACAAGCGCTGGAACTAGATCATTTTGCAAGAACTCCATATATATTTCTCCTGTGAGAGTTTCTTCAAAGAAGAAAGGCCCTATTATTATGTTTGCGACTATTCCGGCCCACACATTTAATTTTTGCGGATGTTGAGTATGTGCTTCGATGATTCAATGATGATTCGTCCGACTCTAATACCTGCAATTTTGACGGTTGACTGTGCCGTTTAGACGAAACATGGCTTCATCGGAAAAAAGTATTTGCTGGTGGAAATTTGTATTTGTTTGACAAAGATTCATCATAGTTTCACAGAATTGCAGTCGCCGGTCGGGGTCGTCTTCGTTGAGTTCTTGCACACGCTGAAATTTGTAGGGATGATAGTTTTCTTTCCTCAGGATACGTAGAACTGTCGTCTGACTAACTTCATTTTCTGAGGCAACTAGTGTAGAGGTACTCTGAGAGTTCTCTTCCATACTTAACACAATGTGAATCTTTTTATCTCGGGTAATTTTTAGACGTCATGATCTTGGTAGATCTTTAACATCACCAGTGTCTCTAAATTTGGACTCAGTCTTACTAACTGTGGATTGGGTGATAGGGTTATGGAGATATTTTGCATTAAATAAATTTCATACCCCCTGCTGAGTTCTGGTCTTATTTCCAAATCCGATGTGTACAATATTTCATCATTGTTCTCGTCATTCTAAAAACAATATAATACGTACATAGTTCAGTAAGCATGTAGTATTACAATTTATTCCTTTGACTGTAGGAAATTATAGGCTTAGTATTACACACTGAGAAAAAATAACAGTAAAAACTATCATTGTTAATGGTAAAAAAACACAGAAGTGATTAAGTTGTAGACAGTCACATTTTAAATGGTAATCAGTACCACATAAATAGTAATTAGTACTAATTAAATCGTACTGGTTACCAGTTGAAATGGTACTTTATATTAAAGTACTTCTGCGTATTTTTTCCAATGAAAATGGTATTTTTTTCTCAGTGTATAGTATTGTAGTACAGAAATTTGCAAGAAAAAGTATAACTTACTTCTGAAGTTTTCTCGGGATTTATATTTAATTTAGAAACTTTAATACGGCAATCACTACAGATTTTTTTGTTTAAGGGATTCGTCCGTAACTGGTAAATGAAGTTCCACTAAATCTATCTTTGAAACCTTTTGAAGACTTTTGATTTTTCGATGTGAAGGAGATCGAAAGGATTAAAACATCGATCTGTTCGAATATTCGAACCACTAAATGATTTCGAAGATTTTGGTATTTCAAAAAACTAGAAGTTTGTCACTTTGAATAAAATAATATGATTATAATAACAGCATGTGTCCACTACGCTTCCGAGCAACGGAATGACAGCATTTGTTATTAACAGTGCATTCAGCCAGAGCTTCAAGCTTGTTGTCCTTGAGCTTGCTTGGCGAGTCCGAAGCTGCGCTTATAGCGCGTATGGAATTGCGTTCGCAATTATTTAAAAATATATATCTTCATTTTTACGTTATTTGTAGATAAGAGTATGGAGAAGATAATAGTATTTTCTTAAATTCATTTAACTTGGAGGGCGGGTATGAAAAAACAATTTAAACAATTAAATTATTATTAACTTTTTTTTGTTTAGAAAAAAATTCTCTTATATTCCCTGAAAGTGTAGGTAAAAAATAGCGAATAAAAAACCCGACACGAATCCGATTATTACAACTGTAGATAATAAATTTCAAACCGGAAAAGATTTACGAAAATGTAGCAAATTATCGAAAATTCATACATTCATATTTCCGAAATAAAACTTTTTTTGCGCAAAATCCTGAAATACGTGTGATTAATATTACGTATGGATATTATAAAAAAAATTTTGAATGATTTTAAAATGTCAAGTGTCATTCGGTGTGCGGTTTGTAAAAGAATGACCCATATACTTAATTATTGGATAAAATTTTTTTATGTTAGTTGTAATATTGCGTAGGTATATAACTCCAATATTTTGATATATCATTAGAAATGATTGCAAAACATTATGGAAATATTAAAGAAACGCCATGAGCATATTGTTGCAACATTAATTGACAGGTTAAGTACATTTTTCTACCTGTTTTTCTATAGTCTTTGAGTTCAGCGTACTCACTAAAAACCATAACTTAACCAAATTACAGCCGCAGCGTATGTTTACCTTTTGTTTAGTAACGCACTTAACAAATTAACGTTATTAATTGCGGTCATTACCTGATCGTAATGCGAGGTAAGTCAATAATTGCCGCTTTAAATAAAGACGTATGATAATAATGGATAATTAAAAAAATGTTTATAGTTAACGAAGCACCGGTGGTTCGTACCGTAATGCAGGAACAACAAAAGTATTCATCTACAAATCGTAAATTAAGTTTTTGCTTTTCCTAATTAAAAGAATGGACAAAAAAGGTAAATGCCGCTTTGTAGTTGCTGGCTGTTAATAACTCATTTCGTCTTGCTGCTTGGACTACCACGGCAGAAAGTATTTAAAACAATTTATTATTAATTGGCCAACGTATATTTCCAGAGTAATTTACCTTCAGGGACATACTCGCCAATATTTTTTATTGTCACTTGGGGCGCCATCTTTTCAAGGAATGCATTCGGAAATCTTTAATAGCTCGCAACTCATTTATTCCTATCTCGTAATAACACCTGTTCTCGTGAAATGTATTCGAAAAGTTTCCAGTCTTGCACGAGAAAACCCATAATTTCTGTTGATGAGAAAAATGTACGACACGAGTGTGTGGCCTTTAGCAACACTGCGGAGACGGGACTTAGAGGGGGGGGGTAGGTTAACATGTAATGCACCTTCGGTGCAAGTTTGAACTTGTTAGAGTCATTTGTTTGTTCTTTGTGACTGTTTTCGTAAACCGTTTTTTTTAATGCGCTTTAAAAATGAGTGACATTAATTTGTCATAATCGTAATCAGGTTTTGCTTGTTTTTCGGTTGTTCAAGGCATTCTTAAAAAGTTGATTGAAGGTGAACCACGCAGCGGAAGACCTTCATCTTCAAGAACCGAGGAAAATGTCGATAGAATACGGGATCTTGTGCGTTCAGATCGTCGGTTGACGACAAAAATGATCAGGGAAGAGTTAAATTTGAATCACACCACTGTTCATCAGATTTTGGCTTACGAATTGGAGATGAGAAAAAGCTGCGCAAAAATAGTTCCAAAAAACCTTTCGCAGGAACAAAAGGACATCAGGAGAGAAAGGTGTCTTGGTGGTCTTGGAATTTTTTGGAATCGATTGAGAATCATGTCCATTTAATGGAACGTGTCAGTACTGGTGATGAGACTTGGGTGTTCGAGTACGACCCGGAAACTAAGCGCCAAATCATGGAATGGCACACTTCAAGCTCTTCAACACCCAAGAAAGCAAGAATGAGCAAGTTGAAGACCAAATGCATGCTGATTTGCGTTTTTGATAGCCAGGGAATTGTACACAAAGAGTTTGTGCCTCCAGGCAAAACAGTAAGTCAACACTTACAGAGAAGTTCTTGAAAAACCTCGAAAAAGGGTCATGCGTGGATGTTTAGTCAAGCCAGTAAACAAGTTTTTAGCCGATAAAAACATGCCTGTGGCTCTACATCATCTTTATTCTTCTGACTTGAGTCCTTGTGACTTGTTTCTCTTCTTGAGATTGAAATATCAATTCAAGGGACGTCATTTGGGGACCATTAAAAACATTCCAACGGCTGAAACCGACCAGCTGAAGGCTATTCCATATGAGTTCCAGAACTATCGCTTTGTAATTATAGTGACTTGAGTCCCACTCTGAGTGCGACTCGCCGGAATCCTGGCTCTACTTATGACCCACCCTGTATAGGTTTTCTTTCATATGTTTTAATTATATTATTGGTGCCAGTGAGACCGATTAAGTTACACATAGTAGTTTTTATTTATTGGATTTCAGGTGGAAATTCATAAAATAAAATAAAAATCAGACAATATTGTAAAACCGGTTTACCGCATCACATTTTTTTGCCAGACTAAGCGAAAATAATCCCGTAGTATACAAATACCAATACCAAACATTATGTATCTTTTCATCAGTGTTCTCTGTAAAAAAAAGATAACAATTTACTTTGTCGTGTATAATAAGTAATGGTATAGATAAAACAAATAAACCGTTGTGTAGTAGGTGACTGTTTTTTTTTTATTCTAAAGACTAGTATCCAGTATATCACAAAGTCGACAGTATTATCAGAATCTAATAATTCTTTGCCAACACCGTAATATACGGTACAGCCGGACAGAAAAATATTACAGGTGGTGCTGTATCGTTAAGGTAAAGAACAGCTTGTGCGCTTATTTTTCGTATAATATAAAGGATTCCTTTCGTCGGCGTAATATTGTGACAGGTCGAGCGATAAAGCATAATCAAGTAGCCGTTTACAAAAAAGGGTTTTAATGTGTCTCTGATGGACATAAATTTTTGGAAAAGTTGTTTGTGTTTAATTTTGTGAAGGGAGTTATGAAGCTATAATGTCTTCTCACGCGATTTACGACGTTTGTAATAAATAGTCCCCAAACTACATTAATATACAAAGCGTTTTTTTTCTTATAACTGGAAATGAAACATACAAGAATTGTTATATTTGAATAAACATTCCATTAGAAAAAAATATTTTATCTCATTAAATTTGACATTTGACAGTGTGTACTTTACATACATACAATATTGCAAAAAACTTTACGAGCTTATTTCTCGTTGAATTTTCTAGTACAAAAACATTTCTACTTCCATTTAAAATTGGGACAACATAGAATGAACACACTGTACCTAAATATTTTGGTCCAATAACAGGTGCTTTCTCGTCCTTTAAATTATTCACAGATATATCGAACGACATATATGTATGTATGTATATACGTTGGTACCTATCTAGGTCTGTTATCGCAATGCATATCAAACGACTAAAACTGTAGCACTGGCTGAGCTAGCTGGATTATTTCACTGAAATAAATACCTGAATGTCAGGTAGAACCCGGCTAGATTTTTTTCTTGTGACAGGTTTGATTAGGCTTACCTGTAAACATAAGCGTATTAAATGACACCAGTTACAGAGCTTTAACGCACACGAAACGGGGTTCGATTTCTTCCAATAGATGAGAAATACTAAGACAAAAAACCAGAATAGGAATATACAACACAAAAGAGGAATGGCAAAAGACGTCGTGCAATTGTAGAATAATTTGAGGTCAAGGAGATTTATGTGATATATTGGATACCACTATCAATTTTATTAAGATCCAGGTCATTACACTCTGCTGATTTCAACTACTAAGCTTAACAGGGAACGCGTATGTTTTACATGACAGATGTTATCGGGAAGGTAATCCATAATTTACATAGGTTGGTATATCAACATAGACAGCGGCTCGAATTCATTTCACCATAATATTGGACTCTATCAAGTACAAGTACGCATAATTTTACGCTGGGTGGTTCTGTACAGGATATTCCACCGATGCGGTTTCGTTCGTTATTTTAAATGGAACACCCTGGACATTTGTACATTTTTAGATACTTCACTAAATTTTAGGTCTACTTTATTAACCATGTATGGTACCTAAAACTCACCGTTTCAACTGTTTTTGAAAAATATCTCTATGAAAGCGTTCTAAATATTTTTAAATAACGTCTAAACAAAAAAGTTAGAGATGTGCGGTTTGGACAGTTCGATTCGACATTAATTACTCTTTGTTGCAAAAAGTTGTATGTTATTATATGTCAAATATACGAGGTGTGTAAATTAAGTAATAAAGAAAACATATTTTTTAATTTTTTTTTATTCGAATAGAATTACAATTCAGAATTTTCTCCTTCAAAATAATTTCCTTGA
This sequence comes from Aromia moschata, assembly GCA_029963805.1. Classification (NCBI taxonomy): domain Eukaryota; kingdom Metazoa; phylum Arthropoda; class Insecta; order Coleoptera; family Cerambycidae; genus Aromia; species Aromia moschata. The sequence continues at coordinate 124,435 of JAPWTK010000524.1, read as the reverse complement.
GAAGCCACACAGTGCTGGAGACGGTTCCACCATTATTCATGGCAGTGCTAGAACTCAAATACTAGAATAGATTTCAGAAATGCAGGCTTTCACGGCTGTTGTGCCAATAGTGAAGTTATTTCTTCCGGGTTTTGCCGCGGTCGTCTAAATTGACTTGACGTTTCGCTGATCATGCTGTCAGCTTCTTCAGAAGGTTTATAAAGACTGAAGCAGCGAAACGTCAAGTCAATTTAGACGACCGCGGCAAAACCCGGAACAAATAACAGCCATTTGACTGTTTTCTATAGTCCCAAAATGACGTCCTTTGAGGTCATTTTTCAATCTCGGGAAAAGAAAAAAGTCACAAGGACTCAAATCAGGCGAATAAGGAGGTTGAGGAGCCATGGGAATGTTTTTACTGGCTAAAAACTCGTTTACTGAAATGGCTGTGTGACAAGGCGCATTGTCGTGATGCAACATGTAGTTGTTCTTGATGTTTGGTCTCACACGCGTGACCCTTTTTCGAAGTTTTAAATTGTAAAATAAATAATGGCTGTCAAGTAACAGCGTTGACAATTAAATACGATTATAAAATTAAAATTTAATAAGGTGGGAAATAGGTCTTTTTTTTACTCTGCCAACTTTGATGACTTTTCTTTGGGTGGCTCGATATATCCACTATCAGTATTGGGTCCTGTATTATTTATTTTATATGTAAACCATTTAGAGTCTACCTTGAAGGATACTTTTTTTCTATGTATGCAGATGATGTTTCAATCATAATTTCACATCCTGATTCTACCTTATTAAATAATCAATGTAACAATATATTGAAAACCATTATTAATTTCTTTAATGAACATCAAATGCATTTAAATACTGAAAAAACTCAAATAGTACATTTTCATAACAGACAAAAAAGTGTAATAACTTAAATCTTTTTGTTAATGATAAGACTTTAAATACTGGTACTAACGCAAAATTCTTGGGTTTAAATTTAGACGCAAATTTAAGTTTCAATGATTTTCTCATTGCGAAGATGTCGTCTCTTGTATTTTTATTTAAAAACATGAAATCGGTGTTAACAGAAAACCAATTAATAATTATGTATTACGGTTTGGTTGAATCGAGACTGAGATATGGCATAGAATTGTGGGGTAACTCTACCCTAGCAAGTAATATTTTTAAGCTGCAAAAACGTATTGTACGTACTATAGCAGGGACTTTAAATACATCTACGTGTGTGCCTCTATTTAAAAAATATAATATTTCAACCTTACCAAGTTTATATATCTTTTCTCTTTGTATTTATGTTTTTGCAAATAAAAACAAATTTACATATAACTACGATATTCACAACAAAATCACCAGGAATATGAATATGTTTTATATACCATTTACAAAATTAGAATGTGTAAAAAAAGTCACCTAATTATTTTGGTCTTAAGTTGTATAATCAGTTACCTAATGATATAAGACAACGTGATAATATTAGTAGCTTTAAGGACAAATTAAAATCGTTTTTATTATGTAAATGTTTCTACTCTGTGTCTGAATTTTTACATTTGTATTTCTACATTTGTATATTCTAGTTTTAAGTAATTTATTGACTATTCCTATACAATTATTGATTATTGTCAAAGAAGGAAAATAAATTATCTATCTATCTATCTAACTAAACACTAAAGATTTATAAGAATTTTATAATTTATTTAAGGTTAAAAAAATACTTTTTTTTTTAGAAATACTTAAAAGTAGTCTTAGTAAGACAATGCAATGGATGATATTTATATTATAAGGGTTTCTAACCACAAATAAATTATTTTACGTCCTTTTGCTGATGCAGTAGTTGTATTATATATCAATTTAATCCGAAACAAATGACAATGTTATACAGAGTGTCCCATTATTAAGAGGCCACGACGAAACTACAGATTGTTTGAGAAAAAAAGATTACGATTTAACCAAACTTACCTTCGTCCAAAAGTTGTTGGTAACAAAGACACAGGGTGTCAAAGTTATAATTTTATTTTCGGTTTCCGTAAATAACTTCTTTAAAAAGCATTTTTTTTGTTACAAAATTTGGTGACTGAGTTTTTTAAGGAGAAGAATTTTAGAAGTTTTTCTCGAAACACGATTTTTCAAAACGGCACGCAGCACAACTCCAACAATTTTCAATATTTCCATTTTAAATTGTAAGCACATATTTAAAACAACATTTTGTAGTGAAAGCCGTACGGATTTTTCGATAAGTTAATTTAAACAATTTTTTATAAACAAATAATTGCCCTTTTTTTCGTCAAAAAAATTGACGTTTTTTTTTCAAAAACACGCCAATTGCACGAAAATCAATATTTTTAAAATTCTGTACGTTTCACTAGCTATACTCATGTAGATTAAGAGGATTTTTTTTGTTTCAAATCAACATTTGCACCAGTTCTGCTGCGTGCCGCAAAGGGAATATTTATTTTGCGGAGAATAACTTTAGTGCCGCCATTTTGCAATATTTATGGATGAAAAAAAAAATAACACCCTTAAAGCGTTTTTTCTTACTACCTTTCCTTCAATCCAAAAAAAAAAATCGTCAAAAAAGCGTTATTTTTTTTTTTTGGCTGTTACAATGGTGTTACCCCTTAATTCAGTTACTTGTTACATTTCGGTTTTTTGGACAGCTTTTGGGACCACTGTGCGACGTCGCACAGTTGGGCAAATACGAAGCTCATTTTTTGGACAAACGATAATTCCCAAGCCTGGAATTAATGAAACTTAATTTTTTTTTGTTTTAAACTATTCGTTATAAAATTGCCTTTAATTCTATCGAGCCCGAATTTTGAAATTTCAAAATTAAAGATGGCTAATCCAATATGGCGGACATAAATTTTGTCAATTAAAATTTCATCAAAAGATTGTTTGGAATTATAAAAAATTGTTACTTGGGTTTTTTTTGATTTCTAATCTCTTTTCTGATCCCAGATTTTGCGATTCAAAAAACCAAGATAGTGGATCCAATATGGCGGCCATAATATTTTTTTTAAATGAAATGTACGTGCGCAAACTGTTAAAAATTGTTACTTAGGACTTTTAAGGGTTTCTGATCGCGAAGTCTAAATTACGTAATATCGTAATCCAAAATGGCGAATCCAATATGGCGGCTATAAAATTTTTTAATTGACACGTAAATGCGCAAATTGTTAAAAATTGTCACTTAGGGGTTTTGGAGATTGCTGATCATGAATCTGAAGTCTAAATTACGTAATATCTAAATCTAAGATGGCGGATCCAATACGATGTCCGGAAGTTAAAAATGAATGAAGAATCATTAAGGAAACTGTTAAAATATGTTTCGCAGTTTGCTAATCTTGTTTCAGATATTAAAATTTCGATATTTTGCAAACTAGAAAGTTAAATTCAATATGGCTGCCATACATTTTTTAAAAATTATGATGTACATGCGTGCGAAAATAGTTAAAAATTGTTACTTGCCGGTTTTTGCGATTGCTGACTATGCATTCGTAATTTAGAATTCTAAGATGGCAGATTCGAATATGCCATCTTCGAATTTAAAACATTTATGGCAGCCATATTGAATTTAACTGTCTGGTTTGCAAAATATCGAAATTTTAATATCCGAAACAAGATTAGCAAACTGCGAAACCCCCGAAAAACAAATTTTAATAGTTTCCTTCATGATTTGTCATTCTTTTTTTAACTTACGGACATCGTATTGGATCCGCCATCTTGGATTTAGATATTACGTAATTTAGACTTCAGATTCATGATCAGCAATCTCTAAAAGTAACAATTTTTAACAATTTGCGCATTTACGTGTCAATTAAAAAAATATTATAGCCGCCATATTGGATTCGCCATTTTAGATTACGATATTACGTAATTTAGACTTCAGATTCTCGATCAGAAACCCCTAAAAGTCCTAAGTAACAATTTTTAACAGTTTGCGCATGTACATTTCATTTAAAAAATATTATGGCCGCCATATTGGATCCGCTATCTTTTTTTGAATTGCAAAATTCTGGGATCAGAAATGAGATTAGAAACCAAAAAACCCCCCAAGTAACGATTTTTTTATAATTCTAAACAATCTTTTGATAAAATTTTAATGTACTTACAAAATTTAGGTCCGCCATATTGGATTAGCCATTTTTAATTTTGAAATTTCAAAATTCGGGCTCGATAGAATTAAAGGCAATTTTATAACGATTAGTTTGAAAAAAAAAAATTAAAGTTTCATTAACCCATTAACGCCCAAACAGACACAATTTTTCGTCCTTTTTGGAGCGTCAATCTCGAAGGGAAATTAATGAATTCGCTCAATAAAAACCACTTATCCTAATGTTTTCGGATATGGTATTTCGATTTCCGGGGTCAGAATTGTCATTAAATGCTCCAGAAAAAAAAGATATGCTGACTTTATGGAGAAAAGTACTGAACATTTGGGGATTCTTTTTTTTATATATATTTTTTTTAGTCCAAAAAGTACTCTAACCTACTCCGGATTGTGGAGGGAGGTGGAGGCAATGGTTGGAGTTGATGATAGGATTTTTTTTGCCGACCTCAACTGACTAATCTTTTCAAAATGGCGGACATTGCATAAAATCTCATGAAATATGAATTTTTCTCTAGTATTAATGTTATTGTGAGTCTTTCTTGATCCACAGTAATTTTCCTCAATCAAAACAATACTACAGAATATATTTGACTAAATTTTCAATTTTCAATGATGGCGGATTCAAAATGGCGGCCGGATTTCTCAAGAAATGGCGCGTTTTTCATTATAAAAAGGTAAATAGGAGTTTGTAATTATACTTTTCCTATGTCATTTCATGTTTTAGTAAAATTTTGCGTTATTCCTGGTGAAAAAAGTCTGAAATCCAAGATGGCGGATTCAATATGGCGGACATAATTGTTGAAAATTCAAAATTTGAAAACGGAAAAAATTACAGTCATATTTTACGTAGAATTCTGATGGAAAATGTCCTCTCAATCTTTTTTCATAAAAATGCGTTTTATCTGAGTAAAAAAATTATTTGTCATTCTAACCTCAAAACGAGTTTTTTTTTCCGGTATTGAGGTTCTCATGATGAAATCATGAGAATTATATATTATGCACTTAGGGATGCTCGGGCGCAAACTACTCGCCGGAAGTACACAGCCTACTTGTTTCTCGTGGTGCATATACGATTTTTTCTCACACCCACCAGAAAGTACATTCTACGTACTATTCTTTGAATAAATATGCATAGAATTGAATAAATATAGGAAGTTCCGGAAAAAAAATTCGTCGATGCGCCCGAATTCAAAATATATATTTTCTATTTATATGCGGAGGTTCCGAAAAAAAATTCTTCAATGCGCCTACATCTCTAAGTGCATAATATATAATTCTCATGATTTCATCATGAGAACCTCAACACCGGAAAAAAACCTCGTTTTGAGGTTAGAATGAAAAATAATTTTTTTACTAAGGTAGAACGCATTTTTATGAAAAAGATGGAGAGGACATTTTCCATCAGAATTCTACGTAAAATATGACTGTAATTTTTCCGTTTTCAAATTTTGAATTTTCAAGAATGATGTCCGCCATTTGAATCCGCCATCTTGGATTTCAGACTTTTTTCACCAGGAATAACTCAAAATGTTACTAAAACATGAAATGACATAGGAAAAGTATAATTACAAACTGCTATTTACTTTTTATAATGAAAAACGCGCCATTTCTTGAGAAATGAATTGGCCGCCATTTTGAATCCGCCATAATTAAAAATTGAAAATTTAGTCAAATATATTCTGTAGTATTGTTTTAATTGAGGAAAATGACTGTGGATCAAGAAAACCTCACAATAATATTAATACTAGAGAAAAATTCATGTTTCATGAGATTTTATTCAATGTCCGCCATTTTGAAAAGATTAGAGTCAGTTGAGGTCGGCAAAAAAAATCTTATCATCAACTCCAACTATTGCCTCCACCTCCCCTCCACAATCCGGAGTAGGTTAGAGTAATTTTTGGACTAAAAAAAATATATAAAAAAAAGAATCCCCAAATGTTCAGTACTTTTCTCCATAAAGTCAGCCATATTTTTTTTCTGGAGCATTTAATCACAATTCTGACCCCGGAAATCGAAAGACCATATCCGAAAACATTAGGATAAGTGGTTTTTTTGAGGGAATTCATTAATTTCCCTTCGAGATTGACGCTCCAAATAGGACGAAAAATTGTGTCTGTTTGGGCGTTAATGGGTTAATTCCAGGCTTGGGAATTATCGTTTGTCCAAAAAAATGAGCTATTCGCCCCACTGTGCGTCGGCGAAACCACCGATTAAGCGTCACTTAAATTAATGGGTATATTTCGCGGTGCGCTAGCTGAACGTATCTACGTTTCAGAGGTGTCCCGATAAGGCGAATGATTGGTAGCGACATTGGAACCTCAAAACATTGTACTGCTATTGGACAACAAGCCGGGACCGTCACTGATAAGGCCCGTTTAATTAGATGCGGGGCAGCGAACGTTCGCCGGTGCGTTCGGCGCTGAAACTCGAGCGGCGCCTTCCCTACGGATAAGTAAGATTAATAAAAGCGTCTCGAACTTTAATTAATTGAAGATATGTTATTAAAGAATTTTTATCGACCGCTCCGAATAATCTGTAATACTTAATATAATTTATTTATTCTCTCCGCAACGACAGAGAGAAATATCGCTGCGGGAATGCCTTAATTGGTTTACAGGTGCTTAAAATATATAAATTTCGGGACTAGCCTCGTTAAACTAAGACGCGGATTCTCATCTCCGATTTTCGAGAGGAATTAATTTTAATTGGTCTATTTTTGGTAAAATATAAGGTTATCATAAAGTAAGGGACATATTTCAACATACGAGGTGTGTACATTAAGTAATGAGACTGGCAACGTAGCGCTCGATCTAGCATCGGGCAACGTATTGTCATCCGTTCGATAATGGAGAACGCGGTCGCCTCTTGGATGGGTAGACGGTAGGTTCTCGAGTCCCAGAAGAGAAAATTGGCACCTATATCGTAGCATGGATATTCAGCATCTGATCATTCTTTTATAATAACGATTCATCCAAAAAAATCATCAACGTTGGCCGAGCAAAAAAAAGACGTAGGGGAAGTCCGGGCAATACGAACACGTTAACGGCTAGCTTACATAGAAAAAAAAATTGTGGAAAAATATACGTATTTTTATTATAAATGCAACATAAATATATAAACTCTCAATGTATAACATAAACAAAAACTATTTGTTAACCGGAACAAAGTGATGACAAAAAAAAGAAAACATTGCAAAATTTCATCTTACCCGGTATACCCTACCCGGGCAAGACGAAATTCGGATCTGGGTAAAACGAACACTATTCACAACCGTCGCACGTGAAAGTTCCTTTGCCCTCGTAGGCAGTACAGCCCTCATGAGACCAATTTTGGCATCTATTGCACATGATCCAATCTTCGCTGGGTTTTCCGTTTATTTCCTCGTATGATTCGCCGCATATTCCGCAGTATGTCTCCTCTTTCTCTGTGTCATTCGCGTTCTTCTTCCGCTGCTTCTTCATTCTTGCTCCAGTTTGTTTCCCTTTGTTCGTCATTTCCTTGGGTAACTTTTTGACTTTGGCGTTCGAAGTGTTCAGTTTTTTCAGTTGCTCCGTCTTTATTGGAGTGCTCGTTAATATTTCTGCCTTGCCAAGTTTGCGCTTCCTGTTGCTCTTTTTCGGACATGGCGGGGGAAGTGACCTGATGACGCTGGGACTATAATATAAGCTTCCGGGCGAGTTTTCTCGGAGATGCTCCAGATATTGTTGTCTAGGTGCAGCATGGCGAGCATCTGAATCTTTGCTGCAATCCGGGGTTGAAGGACATCTAACATTTTCTTTCGTTTTTGCAACTTTTTGCACCAACGGCTCATCATCGGATGATAAAGAATCGTCGCCTTCCATTTGTTTATCTAACAAAAGAGAGGTCTTGTAATTTCAATATTTTTGGTAATAAAAATAAGTTTAAAAACTACCACTATAAACAACCTACCTGTGTCGGTTTTGATAGTCCCGCGATGGCAATACAGTCCGGGCAAGACGAACACCTGTTCGTTTTGCCCGCCGCTGCACAGTATCAAGAAACTACGTCTACAAATACGGGATGCATGTTTGAAGGACAACAAAAGCAGTGGTTGACAAGTCAAATAGTAGGTAGCAAAGCATAAAAATGATTTACAAAGATTGTTAATTGCCGATGATGTGTCACAAACTACTTACCGGTCGAAACTTTATGAAACTCTGCGATTTTCTTTATTCGTCGGCTAATGACACACGTTTCACGTCGTCGATGCGGCCATTATGGCATTTTGTGAGCACATGGTCAAGGTTGTTGGTAGGAGAAGCGCGCTCGTATGTGATTGGTGGTTTTAAATTTATCGCCAGATTTCATCTTACCCGGAGTGTTCGTCTTGCCCGGACTTCCCCTAGGTATTTCTATTCTACCTACGAGGTGTGTAAATTAAGTAATGAGACTGGCATCGTAATGCCCGATCTAGCAACACTGCGGAGACGGGACTTGGAGGGTGGTAGGTTAACATGTTTTTCGTAAACCGGTTTTTTCTAGTGTGTTTTAAAATGAGTGACATTAATTTTGAGCAACGGTGTGCTATCAGGTTTTGTTTCAGACTTAGACACAGCGCAACGGATACTTTTGCAAAACTTCAACACGCCTACCGAGACAGTGTTTTTTCAAGAGCCCAGTTTTTTCGGTGGTTTAAGGCATTCTCAGTCGATTGAAGATGGACCACGCAGAGAAAGGCCTTCATCTTCAAGAATCGATGAAAATGTCGATAGGATATGGGATCTTGTGCTTTCAGATCGTCGTTTGACGACAAGAATGATCGGGGAAGAGTTAAATTTGAATCACATCACTATTCATCAGATTTTGACTAAAACGAATTTTGGATGAGAAAAATCTGCGCAAAAATGGTTTAAAAAAACCTTTCGCAGGAACAAAAGGACATCAGGAGAGAAAGGTGTCTTGACTTTTTGGAATCTATTGAAAATGATCCCCTTTTATGGAACGTGTCATTACTGGTGATGAGACTTGGGTGTTTGAATACGACCCGGAAAACACCCGCCAAAGCATAGAATGGCACACTTCAAGCTCTCCAAGACCTAAAAAAGCAAGAATGAGGAAGTCAAAGATCAAACGCATGGTGATTTGCTTTTTTTGATAGCTAGGGAATTGTTCCCAAAGGTTTTGTACCCGAGGGCAAACCGTAAATCAACACTTTTACACAGAGGTTCTTGAAAAACTTCCAAAAAGAGTCATACCTACTTGTGAGACCAAACATGAAGAACAACTGGATGTTGCATCCCGACAATGTGCCTTGTCACACAGCCATTTCAGTAATCAAGTTTTTAGCCAGTAAAAATATTCCTGTAGCCCCTCAGTTTTCTTATTCACCTGACTTGAGTCCTTGAGACTTTTTTTTTTCCGAGATTGAAAAATCACCTCGAGGGACCATAGAAACATTGAAACGGCTGTAACCGACCAGCTGAAGGCTATTCCAGTATATGAGTTCCAGCACTGCTATGACGAATGGAAGAACCGAATCTGTGACTTCCCAAGGAAGTTATTTTGAAGGAGACAATACGGAATTGTAATTCTATTCAAATAAAAATATTTAAAAAGTCAGTCTCATTACTTAATTTACAGACCTCGTATTATACAACTTCAACAAATTAACAACAATCAATAGAAAGTACATTTCTTAATAAATTAGATTTATGTCCCACACTAGTTACCGTAACTTCAATATGACTTTCAACTTATGGAATCGTATGAAAAAAGGAATGGGATGGAATTGAACGCAATAGAATGTAATGCAATGAAATGAAATGGAATGTTTGACTACTCATAAATAAAAATAAACTGCTCGTCAAAATTAGTATAATACTTTTTAGATTAGCGCCATTTGCGTTCTATTTAGACTAGATGGGACCTCGGATTATTTGCTTACAAGCCGCAACTTACTCAAGAGGTAAAGGAAAATGACCATCCTCTTCGTTATCGCTTCTCCGTGTGGGATTTAAATGAGTTTGAAAATGACGCCGATTACAATCGAAAAATAATTTTTTCGGACGAAGCTCATTTTCATCTTGGCGGACATGTTACTAAACAGAACTGTAGGATTTGGGGTTCCGAAAATCCACACGTAATCATAGAGAAGCCAATGCATCCTTCAAGAGTGACTCTTTGGTGTTGGTTTTTGGAGTGGTGGCATCATTGGTCCGTACATCTTTCAAAATGAAGATGGTAACCGCGTGACAGTAAATGTAATGCGTTACAGAGGCATGTTAACTGATTTTTTGTGGCTGTGATTGGACGATTTGGACTTGGATGAGCTTTGGTTCCAGCAGGATGGAGCAACGTGTCACACAAGACGTGAAACAATCGATCTTTTGCACACTAAATTCGTTAACCGTGTTATCAGCCGTTTTGGAGACATTAATTGGCCATCGCGCAGCTACGAATTAACACCGTTGGACTATTTTTTATGGTGACATGTTAAGGACCGTTGTTACTCCAACGATCCACAAACAATTGACGCACTGAAGGAAAACATCAATCGAGTTATTCGTGCAATAGAGCCACAAATAATCGAAAATGTACTGCAAAATCGGGTGAAAAGAATGAACTACTGCCAAGCCAGCCGCGGTGGCCATTTAACTGAAATTGTTTTTCATACATAATAGAAGGCATACTTTCTTTTGATAAAGCAACACTTATTTAAAAATATTCAACGATGTAGTTTTAACCCTTTCAGGGGCACATTTTTTCCTTAACACTTACTATAAAAATAAGAGTGACTACTAGGGTTTTTGGGGTCGCTGATCCGAAGTCAGATTTTCAAAATGGCGGATCCAATACGGCGGACAAAATTTTCAAAAAATAATGGATCAGGACCAAACTTGGTTTACATAGGTTTCTGTAGATTTGTTTACATGCTGATTACGAATCCGAAGTAAGATTTTCAAAATTCAAAATGGCGGATCCAATATGGCCGACAAAATTTTGACAGGAAGTTTTGATTTCAAAGAAAATATTTTTTTTTGAAAAAACTGAGCAACGAAAAATTTTGAAAGAAATATAAACCTATATATATGGAGAATACATAAAAAAAAATTCAGAGCTGTAGCCATATGCGTTACCGAGAAACTGATGTTTCATTGAAAAAATGACATTTTTTCATGTTAATTGTATATAACAAGTATTTAAATAAATTAATTATTGCAATTTTACGCTAAAATTTCATAAATTAGGTACACAAGAGTCTAAAAAATACTTTTGTACCTATAGATAGGGCAAAAAGGTGTCAGAAAAATGAAAAAACGAGTAAAAAATAGGTGCCTACTGCCCCTGAAAGGGTTAACAGCAATTTTAAAAAGAAACCATCTGATGGCCCACCCTGTAGTAATTTTAAAATAGGTACCCAGCATCGCATTTTAAACAGAACATACATTTTAAGTAAGTAATCATTTGAATGTGTATTAGATAGGCCATTCGACCAATAAAATTGGTTTCGGTTATTACATAGCGGAAATATCACCGAATGCTATGAGCAATAGATTAATAGAATGATAAGGTTATAACCTGAGAACTTTTAAATCTCTGCAGTGATCTGTAACACCGGATAAGTAAAAAATATACATATAGTATAATTATTTAATTATATCCAAAGTGGTCGCTAAAATTCCCAGTCGTATATTTTAAATGTATATTAAGTCACATCCTGTTTGTCAGTATTAAAACAATGATATGATTGACTGAATGGTTAATATTGACAAGCTCTTTTTAGAAAGTAATCGGGTCCTTATTGTAAGGTGTATATCCTATTTTTCTGTTTCCATTTCAAAAGGCAGGATGCCTATCTCTGAATGGAGCAATCACAATATTGCGTTTCGATTTGCTAATGACTGCCTAATTGGTGTTGTTTAAGGTATAAACTAGTTACAATTATTAATTAGATTTTGCTGATATTTGGGGTTTCTAAAGCTGCTACTTAATTAATAATATACCGGGTGAGTCATGAGGAACTTTACATATGTCTGTCACGTAAAGAGCCCACTCTGGGAAATAACATTTAGCCATTAAATGTGTCTGCTCCCCTTCATTGGTAATATTCAGGGTGATTTATGAATATGTGTCAAATATTCTTATGGATGTAGTTTTTAAACAGCTTAGTTAAGTTGGTTAATTTTTTTTGGTAAAATAGTACCCTACAGTCTGGCATTCAAACCACATATTTACAAGGGTTTACGTAAAATGTCCGCCCTATACGAGGTGTGTAAATTAAGTAATGAGACTGTTTTTTTTTTTAATTTTTTTATTCGAATAGAATTACAATTCAGTAGTGTCTCCTTCAAAATAACTTAATTTGAAAGCCACACAGCGCTGGAGATGGTTCTTCCATTCATCATAGTAGTGTTGGAGCTCATATACTGGAATAACCTTCAGCTGGTCGGTTACAGCCGTTTGAATGTTTTCTATGGTTCCAAAATGACGTCCCTTGAGGTGATTTTTTAATCTCGGGAAGAGAAAAGAGTCAAAAGGACTCATGTTAGGCGAATAAGGAGGCTGAGGAGCCACAGGAATGTATTTAATGACTAAAAACTCCTTTACCAAAATCGCTCACAAGCATGACCCTTTTTCGAAGATTTTCAAGAAACTCTCTGTAAAAGTGTGTAAAAAACTCTCTGTAAAATTTATTGTTTGGCCTGGAGGCACAAACTCTTTGTGGACAATTTCCTGGCTATCAAAAAAGCAAATCAACAAGCATTTAATTTTCGTCTTGCTCATTCTTGCTTTTTTGGGTCTTGGAGAGCTTGAAGTGTGCCATTCTATGACCATGTAATGACACCATTCATCACCATTATTGACACGTTCCATAACAAAAAAAAAATGGGATCATTTTCAATCGATTCCAAAAAGTCAAAACACCTTTCTCTCCTGATGTCCTTTTGTTCCTGCGAAAGGATTTTTGGAACCATTTTTGCGCAGATTTTTCTCATCCCCAATTCGTTAGTCAACATCTGATGAACAGTGGTGTGATTGAAATTTAACTCTTCCCCGATCATTCTTGTCGTCAACCGACAATCTAAACGAACAAGATCCCGTATTCTATAAGATGAAGGCCTTCCGCTGCGTGGTTCATCTTCAATCGACTCTCTTCCTTCTGAGAATGTCGTAAACCACCGAAAAACCTGGCTTCTTGAAAAAAATAGTAAATCCATAGGCGTGTTGAGGTTTTGCAAAAGTATCCGTTGCGCTGTGTCCAAGTCTGAAGCAAAACCTGATAGCACACCGCCCTTCCATCTCCGTAGTGTTGCTAGATCGCGCGCTACGTTGCCAATCTTATTAGTTCAAAGTTCACAATATGGAAATTTGAAAGTACACACGCAGGTAATTCCATTTATGTATGTAAAATGTTTGTCTTACTTAATTTTTGTCACACATTTAATTAAAAGTCACTGTTGATGGAACCTTAAAAATGAGGGGCACATTTTAATTATGTCATCTTTTTAAAAGGAAACAAACAATTTGTTGTCAAAATGAATACTAACTTAAGTATTACATAAGTATTTTTTGTCCAATGTGTGCAGTTATTGTCAATATATCCACTATTCAGGGCTAGCTTTATGAAGCGAAAACGAATTTTACGAAACTGTAACAGATTAATCGAATGTGAAAAAAAAAATGAAGAAATAATAAAATGCTATAAAACTTTTCCCATTTAACCATATTTCTATCTCCAACAATAACGGAGATACAAATGCATACATAACCAATTTGAGACAGACGGTGTACCTATTTGTGTATTTACTTTTTCTTTTCATAAGAGACTAAGTAGGTTCAATACACTTACTAATTTCCATAAATACCTAGTTTTTACAGTTTCACAAAAAAGTGTTTCATAAATATTTACGTCGTTAGCTCCATACTCTTGACGTCTTTTATTACAAAAAACAGCCCAGCTCAAAAGCATTAGTCACAAGGTTGTTTAAATGACACCTTAAAATATATTTAAATTAATAAAGTCTCACCTACATGGTTTATTGTTCGTAGTTAACAAAAGGCCACACCATTCACAACATGGGGAGTCCAAATTTATTTTTTATGCCTTAAATCCGATGTTATTCAGATATTACTGTCATATTAAACAATAGAGAGAATGTATATTTATACACATAGGCCCAAAAAAATATTTATATTCAAAGATATTTTATTGTATTCCTGTCAATATTAAGCATAACTTATAGCCGTTGCTTGGTGCATGTTTCTAGTGATTTCTTGATCAAGTTTACATTTAGTTCTGTTATAGGCACTCTCGGTATCAGCTTTAACGATATCGGAGAAGCGGAGATACGACGTTTCTTGGCAGATATCGAAATTAATGCCTTAAATAAATGATTATGTTTTAGTAATCCAGTGTGTTGTCGTTGTGGAGGTCCAGCACCTTTCGATTTAAAACGTACATACAGTGAGGTCCATAAGTAACGGATAAATTCATTATCTACGTAATTTACAATTTATGAGTAAAATCCTGAAACATGTCAATTTTTAATTCTAGAATGACATTTTTTGAGCATAATTTTATACCTCCCTCTCCAACCCCCTTGGAGTGACAGCTACCCCTTTAAAAATTTTAAATGGAACGAGGGTATGCTTATTATGCCGCCAATTACATAGCCGACACCCTCACACGGCGAGAGTTACAACGCAGTTTTTTGGAACAAGCTCATGTACATGTGTCTCCATGGCCTGCACATTCCCCAGATCTTTCACCAATCGCACATGTCTGGGGTTTGATTGATACCATTTTGGGACATTTACCCCTAGACAATCTCAACGATTTCCGACTTCAGATACAGAGTTTGTCCGGAAAGTAATGTCAGTGAGCTTTGAAAAATGGTTTGTATTGGTTCTATGTGTACAAATCTTTAAAAACTTTCAAAATACATTCCTCCTGCGTCCACACATTGGTTCCAGCGGGTTTTCCACGCATCAAAAGCCGCACGGTAGTCGTTTTCCGGAATCGCCTTTAAAGCGTCGGTGCAAGCCTTCTGAATGTTTTTCACCGACAAAAAATGCTGTCCTTTCATTGGGGTTTTGAGGAACGGAAACAGAAAAAGTCTGGGGGGGGGGGCACATCGGGGCTGTAGGAAGGCTGGGGAACAACGGTGATGCCTTGACGAGGTAATCGGCCACGAGGAAGCAGGTGTTCGAAGGCGCATTGTCGTGGTGAAGCTTCCAGGATTTTGAGATGTCTGGGCGGACGCGATTCACCCTGCGTTTCAGCCGCTTCAGCACCTCGACGTAAAACTTTCCGGTTACGGTTGTCCCCTGCGGAACGAACTCATGATGGACAAATCCCCGGCAATCAAAAAAGACAATCAGCATTGTCTTGATCTTTGACCTGGACATCCTGGCCATCTTGGGGCGAGGGGAGTTCGACGTGTGCCATTCCGCACTTTGCCTCTTCGTCTCCGGATCGTATTCAAAGACCCAACTTTCGTCCCCGGTAATGACGTCATCAAGGAAAGCGGGGTTGTCTTCGCAGGTGTCCAAAAGTTCTTGGCAGGTTTCGACGCGCCTCGCTTTTTGATCGTCCGTTAGCACTTTTGGCACGAGCTTCGCGCACACCTTCCTCATTCCTAAAGACTCCGACACAATTTCGTGAACAATGGTTTTCGTAATGTCTATTGTTTCGGAAATTAAACGGACACTTAGACGACGGTCAGTGTTCAACAAGTCACCACACGTTTCACATTGTCGTCGGAACTGGAGGTTGATGGCCGTCCAGCGCGGTTCTCGTCGTTGACATCTTCCCGACCTTCTGCGAAAGCTTTGTGCCACCGGAAAATTTGCCTGTCTGAAAGACAATCGACGCCGAAAGCCTTCTTCAACATTGGAATTGTTTCTGCAGCACTCTTCTCCAGTTTCACACAAAACTTGATCGCCATCCGTTGCTCAAGCGAACGTTGCATTTTTTCTTGCACCGGGTCACTATAACGACTCTCAAAGAACGAGTGGCTACAACGACCGATAGCCAACTAATGCCTGTTGGATATTGTTGCCAGATCCCCCCACCACACTCCCAGCACGTAAAGCGCGGGCTGGCGCGTACAGTCTCGGGAGAAAAAATTCACTGATATTACTTTCCGGACAAACCCTGTACAAGATGCTTGGAATAATATACCCCAAGGCGACATTGATCATCCTCCATCCAAAATTACGGAGGTGCAAATCATTGCTGAATATTTTTTAACTGTTGTTTATTTTTTATGAAATCTTAATAATTTCTTTGTTATACCGTTTAAGTATGTAAAACTTATGTAAAAATTTACTGAGCGATTTTTATTCAAATAAGTATAAGTAACAAGATACAAGGGCAAGACAAATATAAACTGGAATTTTCCAAAATAAACTTTTTTATTAAGATATAAAAAAAATTATACTTTATTTTCTATATAGTTTGCTTCACCCAAAACATATTTCTCTTATCCAATCGGCAACTTTTTGATTCTGTCGTCATAAAAAGTAACAGGTCGTGCCAACAGCCAGTTGTGCACGAACTGTTCAACTTTTTCATCATTTTCAAATCTTTCGCCTTCCAGAGCTTTCCTAGATCAAAAAATGCGATCAAACAAGATGTCAGTCATTTCCTTAGCTTGCGTTCACGACAGAGTCTGGACTGGTGAAGGAGGATGTTCAAGCTGTTCCCAGTGATTATTTCCTATCCCTCCATTCATCTTCATAACTAGTCAAACTTTTCTCTCCTTTTTTTGGTTTTTCTTTTCTGGTTTTTTGGGTTTTGGGGTATAGACTGACCTCTTAGTGTTAAAAAACCCTTCCCTTCATCTTCTATAACTAGTCAAAAGCCTCTGACAAACCTCAAAACGCACACTATTTTTATTGGGGGTGAGAATTCGAGGAACCCATCGAGCTGAGACCTTCCTGAAATCAAGTTTGTCGTGGATTATTGAATGAACACTCTCATGACTGATTCCCACTGATACAGCAATTTCTGCAAGTGTAAGGCGACGGTCACCCTCCAAAAACTTTCTCGTCCCGCTGAAAAACCTTTATGCCACTCATACACTTGCGTTTTAGAAAGGGTTTCATCTTCGAATTGGGCCTGAAGACGCGAAAATTGAATGCAAAAAAGAAGAGGTGCCATCTGTCAGGAGGCGTATAGCTATCCAGACGGAATTCCGGTTTATATTCGACTTGCCCTCGTATTTTTGTTCTGACTTGAAATCGTAAAACATAAAAAAAGTTAATTTGGATACATGTGCTCCAACCAGTTTCCTAAATGAAGCAAGAGATAGCAACTGAAATAACGTATAATAGCAATAAAATATATGGCGAATGATTTCTCGAATGTATCTGGCAGACGAGATCGATATTACTGCCGCATCGAAGATATTTAACGCTAAAAGACGGTCGTCAAAAGTCGAACCGAGACCCGAACCGATCACGGCGGAGATGGGGAGCAAGATAACGAGTTTTATTATCATTGTTATTATTGTTACTGTTAGTTGCTTCTGCATTGTGAAGGTTCGGCAATAAAGTATCCTGTCTATTGTTGAGGCTGTCACTCGACGGACCCCCATACGGCCTCCTACGCCCGAATTATATGAATCTTTCGTTATAGTCCAAGGGCTCGTGACAAAAAAAACTGCAAGTTGTTTATAAAGGCGCATATTAAAATATATGAAATGAATGTCCCGTTTCTTATAGCGCGTTTCTTTTTTGTGGCAATTTGGTGTTCTGTTTGGAAAGTGTACAGGGTGTCTCCAGAATTAATAATGGATGTATTGCTATCTTGGAAACTATAAGAGATAGGAAAAATTTAAATGTTAATTTGGCAAAGTTGTAGGCAATTTTATGAGTAACTTAACGTCGCTTGAACAATGTTTGTATTGATGTATATTTTGGAAAAACGGAAAACATGCATTTCCGAAAATCTGCTATAACTTATTTATTTTTATTTGTATATTTTACTTATACATTTTTTTTAAGTCTATTAATACATTTTTAGGCAACTATTGGGGTCTATTAATACAATTAGGCAACTTTTTGGGGAAATTTCAATGTTTTATTCTATTTAAGATTTCGACGTTTCGACTTTCTGAAACCATCATCATTTTTTTCTTACGGCAGCCATATTGGATGTCTTGCTATTTCAAATGTACTACTTTCTATTACAAATGTACTACTTTTCAAATTTCTACTAACCTTCTACTACTACTACTAAATTCCTACTAACAAAAAACCATAAAAACTCTTTTCATGGAAAGCATGAAAAGGGTTTTTTACGGTTTCTTTAACTTTCTCATGGCAACACCCCAGTATAAAATTAACATATTGTAACAACACGTGTGAACATTCTTCTGTGGAAAAACGAAACAAAATTACAACATTACTGAAATATAACTAATTAAAAATACATTAAACTTGGAGGTTATTGCAATGTTGATATTAAAAATCAAAGGAGTCTAATTAAATAGGTTAGCCAACAGCTTTTTAAAAAGTATTCTGAAAGGTGACAGCCCAGAGAAACAGTTCTCCAGATTTGACGAACTCTTGAGTTTGCAAGTTTTGGGGACTTACTTACAGCTTATGCGAAGGTTATGAGTAGGGTTCGGAATGTTTGCCATAATGCGTGTTAAATTGCGTTTAACTATCATGCTCTCTCGCAGGATAGTTAAACGCACAGGATCGCGCACTACTGCGCATACGCGAGTCTCGACGCGTTGTCGGGGATGGTCAGTGGCGTAAGACTGCACGGGCAAGAAGTACAAGCGTATATAATTTACAAGGCGCTTTAAACATATGGTTTATACTTTAATTATCATAGATTTCGTCATTAAAACAAAATAATACTACGAGTTATAAGACGTATAGCTTAAACAGTAATTTTAATACTGGTATGCATACTATGCCAGTTAATATTAGTCGTGAATACTATGCCAGTTAATATTAGTTTGTAGTTAATTCAGAGCGTAGCACTTAATACTTAGGTAGTAGATAACAAACATTACCTTTTGATTGTCTTTGATATCCCAGCGTGGTGTCCCTTTCGTTCTCGTAACTCATTGCAACACAACACAACATGGATTAGTATCTAGAGTATTTTTATATACATGACAAGGTGAGAGCTTCAACCCCTGAATTTTCAAATTGGGAGTAGGGGCTGGTGATACTTCATTTTAAAGGTCTTTTCATTCTCTATTTAAAACTGTTATGGTTTTAAATTTTATTGCAGGAATTAACAAGAAAAAAAGATAACTTTCTCCAGCGTAGGAAATTCGTTACATTAAAATAAAACTTGTATAAGTTACGCTATTTGTCAATTTTAGGTTCGGAAATGCCGACATTCATTATTATAAGATACAAACTTACTAATAAATACGTACAATTTTTTGCTTGACAATCGAACGACAAAACCGAGAGAAAATCCTCACTGGATGAGGGAACTACACACGCACAATCATGAGAGGAATCAGGAATAATTGGAGAAAATATCATTGGTCCCTTCTTCATTGACGGCAATTTGAATCGAGAAACATATTTAGTGCTGCTCCAAAATAATGTTGTACCGACGATGGCAAACTTGTATCCAGCTGAAGGATGTCCGTCAATGTCCGGCAATATCTCCAGACATCTTTCCAAATCGCTGGATAGGGAGACATGATTCTGTAGAATGGCCTGCACGATCACCTGATCTCGCGCCGTTAGACTTCTTCCTATGGAGATATGTAAAAAGTATGTAGTAGAGTCTACAAAACGAAACACGACGATTTAGCTGATTTAAGAAGAAGAATAACACTTGCAATTAGGTTTATTACCCCGCAGATGTTAACTAACGTTAGAAGACATTTCTATTTACGTCTAGGATGCTGCCAAGAGGCTGGAGGCATGGATTTTGAACATCTGCTGCATTAATAATTAATGATTTGTTTTTTATTTTAATGTAACGAATTTCCTACGCTGGAGAAACTTTTTTTTCTTATTAATTTCTGTAATAAAATTTAAAACCATAACAGTTTTGAATAGAGAATGAAAAGACTTTTCAAATGCAGTATCACAAGCCCTTACCTCCAAGTGCTTCTGCTGTCACCTGAAGGGGTTGAGTTTAGGGAAGACATTTTTACGTCGCAAGATGTCATTTTAGAATTAGAGATTGACGTGGCTCAGGATTTTCTACTGAATTTATTCCATTTGGCTGTTCCATACTGTATAAACGGCGTGTGATACAAGTACTGAGTAATATTCGTATTAACAATCATACTATTCACGTGTTTTCAGAACCGTACTAAAAAAGATGTCAGTAATATATCGAAAGAAAAGATGGACCTTTTGATCAATGATTTTTTGTACAATAGACCTCCTCTGAGTGTAATGTATTCAAATATAATTTTTTAGTTATATATGTAATCTGTTTTATTATTCGAAGTATCATTACTTTCATAGCCTTTTGAACGGAGAGCGGTAAAAGTTTAAATTTTGGAGACAGAAATAGGTAAAAAAGACAGGTTTGGAGAAAATACTTTCCTTGGCCTGTCGTCTTGCAGAACACTTTTTAACCCCGTGACATGGCAGTAACCCTATAAATTCGGCATTTTGTTCAGTTCGTTAGTTCCTTATTATAATCGTATATTGGAATACGGACCTTTACAAAACAGTTACATTTTTACCACGAGCTCTCCAACTAACGGTGCTTTCGCATCGCGCCGTTTACTATTATCTTAACGCGTATTGTAATGCGGCGCTTCGCATGGCTAAATGAGTTGCAGTATAAATTATTAGGAATAATAAACGTCCGGGCAACAGAGGAAGAAATATATTTGTGTTAAGTTGGTTTCTGTTAGTAAATCTTTTGAGGTAATTACCTACCAAAGCTAAAGTGGCCCCATGATTTATCACCTGTAACGAGCATTAAGTGCTCGTCTCAAAAAGTTACGTGGTATATCTACATTTTACTTAGTGTTTATTTAGTTATCTATTAGAAATAATAATCGCAAATTATTAATTCTAAGATCTAAAATAAATGCTGCAAACGTGTCATATAGGTCATAAAAATCATAAAGGTGTTTCAGTTTTTTGTAGCAGGACTCTAACGCCTGATAGAACTTTTAAAATTAAAATTAAATGCATCAAACTCATGTAAACACAGGTCTTCAAAGTTTAGTTTTCGAGATACAGAGTATTCAAATTAAATTTTAAGAAGAGATTTTTCTTTTAAATATCGTAAACAATTTTCAAAGTGTTGCATTCAATGTTGGTATACGGGTGTTTTTTGGTATGAGAAAACCTCTTATGAAAACCTACTATTGTTTTACTGTAGCTACTAGAGGGCGCTTTGAATCCGTACTATTTACGAGTTAAATTGATCATAATTTTTTTTTAATGTACATTATGACTTTTTTTAATAAAAAAATCTCGTTTCTTCCCGCTAATCCGCAAAATCCGCTAAAGTTTGTCATTTTTGAGATATTTCAAATTTTGTCTGTTTATAACATTTAATCGAAATTCCCTGTATCTCGAAAACTAAGCCTTTGAACACCTATGTTTACATAAGCTTTTTGTGTTAATTTTAAAAGTTCTATTACTTGTTAAAGTTCTGCTACAAAAAACTGAAACACCCTGTATAGGTAATAACGGCCATACATGTCTAATAGGTCATAAACATAATACATCTTGAGGACCATATAGGTCATAAAGGTCACATAGGTCAAAAAGGCCATATAAGTTATAGAGGTCAATCATGTCATAAAGGCAGCACTGATCAATAAAAATCGTATAGATCATAAAGAACATAAAGATCATAAAAGCCATAAAATTTGTACCAAATCTCTCACTTTCAAAATTATAAATTAATGTTTTTATTTTTAATCTAGTTGATATTTTTTATAAAAAATAATTATTCCTTCAGGGACAATTTCAGCGACTTAAATTAGAGAAACAAGAATTGAAAATTGCTACTCAAATAATCGATTGCTATTAAATAACCGAACTGCTGTCACAACACATTATTCGTTATCAATTACAGTTGCAACTTTTTCGCCTTTAATGTACTCCCCCTTGGCGATCTCTACACCGCTCCATACAGCATTTCTATTGTTGAAAGCAGTGCTGGAAGACCGCTTCTGTCAGCTGGTTCCGAATGTTCGTCGCTTTTACTTTCACCGCTTCCACATTTTCGAATCTTGTCCCCTTCAGCGCCGATTTGACCTTGGGAAATAAAAAATAGTCACAGGGGGAAAGGTCGGGCGAGTGTGGTGGATGTTCCAACACAGTAATGCCGTATTTTGCAAAAAATTCCTTCACAGACAAAGCAGAATGGGCTGGTGCATTGTCTACCATGATTTGGTCTTCCACAAATCCGGTTTTCGTCTTCTCACACGCTCACGAAGGGCAGTCAGAACCTCGATCTAATATTGTTGATTGACCGTCTGACCCTCAGGGATCCAGCGAACGTAAACAATGCCTCGAATGTCAAAAAAGCGAATCATCATCGCTTTGAATTTGGATTTGCTCATCTTGGCTTTTTTTTTGCCTTGGCGAGTTCGGGCTCTTCCAATGCATGGATGATGGCTTTGTTTCGAGGTCGTAAGTAAAAACCACGATTCATCACAAGTAATTACCGTGTCTCACAAGCCTGGATCAATGTCAATGTTGTTTAGAATGTCAGCGCAAATGTTCATACTTGATTCCTTTTGCTCGGGAGCGAGTTTTGGCACCATTTTTGCACAAACTTTGAGCATGTTGAACGATTCATGCAAAATCTGGCGAACACATTCTTTGTCGATTCTTGTTATTTCAGTCAGCCCTCGGATGCTTGGACGACGATCTTCGAGGATTAGTTTACCAATTTTTTCAATGTTTTCGTCCGTTTTTGACGTTGGGTCGTGTCCGGGGCGCGAATCGTTTTCGGTCGTTTCACGTCCCTCTTTAAACCGTTTAAACAATTGAAAAACTTGTGTGCGGGATAAACATTCATTCCCGTACACTTCTGTTAATATTGCATAAGCTTCTGTAACAGTTTTCCCCAGTTTAACAAGAAACTTGAGATTAACCCGTTGCTCCATCTGAACACTTAACATTTTTTCGACGCGTCACTGGTTCGTAGACTAATTCAAACTGAGCGACCCACTGACTTGTCAAGCGAGTTCAGGGTGGGGAGAGTATCACCAGACACAGTTCTGTTCAAACTTGTAGGGACAGGCTCGCAGCGCGCTGGTAGCAGCATCAGTTCGGTTATTTAATAGACACACCTCGTATTAAATAGTATATTAACTAAGTAAAAAAAGCCATATACTTTGATTGTCAATTTTATTATGTAGTCCTTAGATGAATCCGATAAAAATTACAGGACCCTTCAACCACAACAAAATATTACGCTTCTTTTTGGACCACCCCGAGCTTTGTAATGTATACCACGAAGATTAAGTAACTAGTGAAACATCCGATATTTTATAAGGCACTTAAATAAAGTGGAAATCAGTGTCGTGATCAACTGTCAATTACACAGTTAGTTATTGACAAAATCGGATACCGTTTAATAAACTTACACCTGTCTAATACCTTATTAATAAATTGGCCCGCAAAAAATATCATTTGCATCACGGAAAATTTTGCGTTTAGCGGGTATCACAAAAAAAAATGAATGTTTAATGCTGTTACCGAAAACTGTCAGCAAAAAATGCAATTTCCTCTCTTCGCGGATGTTGTGTTAAAATAAGTGCGGCCTATTTTTGTTTCCTATCCATCTGCGTAACAATAAACTATAGTAATTAATCACGGATGTTATCTGCCTTATTTGACTCCTTAAGGAAGTTCGACAATTAATTTGTCAGTCAACGTTTTACCTCGAAATGTCGCCGATGCTAAAAGTTTCACATATTCCTTAATAGTTTTTTCTGGGTGAGAACTGCTTTAAGTATTTCATCACTGCATAAACTTAACAGCACCTGTCTATAACCATAATAATAATGTCAACTCATTAAATAGAAAGTGGCCATACTCACAAATCACATTGGCTTTGGATTTTTTTTTCACCATGATCAACCCCACGTTTGTAGACAGTTTGGAGACTGATATTTAATAAGCCTCTCCGAATTCCACAAGGTTCTAGATACCTGGAGTCTAGATGAATAGCTTTTAGACCAGTCAAAGCTGAGCAGAGGCAAATAATATGGAGGAGAGTTCCTCCTCTTCTCTAAACATTCTACAAGTATTATGAACTGTGATGCCGACGATTTTTAGAAGTCTTTTCATGGGGAAGTGTCCAATGAACATTCCCATGAGAATTTTAAAATCCTTACGACAGAGTTTTAACAAGGTTCTTAATGAAGAATTCTGACTGACGGAGCCTCTTTGAGTGGCTCTATAGCGGCTTTTGGGAATCGAAAGAGCTGAGTCTATGGCAATCACGGCAGAACAAATAGTTTTTATGATCTAAAGTTCATATGAAGATACCAAAAATTGGGTCTATTCGTGGATAGCCTCAAAAGATGAAGCATTCTTCATACGCGGTATCCGTATGCTACCAGAAAGATGGGAAAAAGTAGTGGCAAGCGATGAACAATACTTCGAATAAAACATTAGGTACCGTCCTTTCGTAATAAATTCCCAATTTGTTATTAAAAATGGCGGAAACTTATTTGTACACGTCTAAAAAATATTTATAAAAAAAATCAGGGAGTATTTAAAAAGAGTAGCCCTTTCCATGATTACTTTTATGAATAGAGATAATCCATGACAAAATGAGATTACGCCATTTAAATAAAGACATCAAGTGAACATAACATTATAACGTTATTGCGTTGTTTTATGTGTTATGCTCCTTGATCGATAACAATTCTGCTTATGCCACCCTCTTAAATGTTTTTCACAGGTTATACAATATATCATGCTCCCATCCACTTTTAAGTCCGGTATATCCTCAAGAATCTACAAACAAATTATGCGGATCACTGCGTTTTATTAATCAGCAAAAAAAACTACAAGTAGCACTTCATCTCACCGATGAAATCACCTGTTATGTAAAAAACGTCATACATTAGAGTGCTCCGCAGGCGGTCAAATAGCGACTGAGCGACATATAACTTTGTTGTAGTTTTTTTTTGAAATTACGTATTATGCTATGCAATTCTTAATAATAAAAACTTCGGAGCTGATAGCTCCAAGAATAATAATTCAAGATGTGCTGGATCGATTCCACTGCCTATTTTGAAGACGTTTTTTTTTATCTTGTGATATATCCCTTCATTCGCTCAACACAGATAATGATGCGGGTAACGATACAGCTATTAATACTTACAATAATTTTAGTAATAGGACATCAGTCGTATTAATATACCTGAATCGCTGATTAATATTGCTTTTTATATAAATAATTAAGCTATCGTTTGAATAAAGTGTGCGCTGTTATAAAAGATATTATTAGAGTTCGTGCGAGCGCGGAGTGTAATAGGACCGTAGTCAGTTAACGAATGAAAATATTAATATGTTTGCATAAATTATGTAGCAACACAGTATTATTTTTACCAAATAGTACGGTTAAGTCAAGGTTAAAATGCCTACATAAATTAAGATAACACGTAACAATGGCAACACTTACCCGACAAATGTCAGTGTTGAGACAAGGTTCCCCGTTTCGTGATTAGTTTTATCCAGAACTTTAGAAGCTAATAGGTGGCTGTCACTAGCAGTGTCACTTTTTAACGCACCAATTAAAAATTAGCTTAACGCCCGCAAGCATCGGTAGCTTCGTTTATAATAAAATACACGAAATTGTCCGCAATGTCTTCGCGTATTGATGTCACTACATTGTTGTAAACCCGATCGACATATGCAAGTCTTAACGTACTTTCATGAGGAATTTTTCGGTCCATCTATTTTTCTAAAAACGTACGTAACTTGGGCTTCTCTAGTTTGTCTAATGGAATATGTCTTGCAACAAAGGCTTCTGTAAGTTCATAGAAAAATACGTATAATAGAGTCATCGGCGCTGGACGAGGCATGACTTTGAGATGTCTTGTTACTTTAGTTTTATCTGAATAATTTATAATACGTTCACACACAGTACAAAAAAGGTCATTTCCTTGAATACGTATGTCCCTAAAACCCCCGGGAACACTGTCAAACCACGTTTGAAATACTTCCCGTCTATTTCTTTTCACCTTTGGCATGGTACCTCACTTTATTCACTTCTACCCTCTACTAATAATTATTAATATTTATAGAAAATACAACACACGGCTAATACGTAAAAACGAAACGTATCAACGCGATACAATACAACTTGCTAGCGCAGATATGCACAGTGTCGGCCCTGTGACATTCGCGCTTGGTAATAAGTAATAATATTTAATAATGTACTATGATGCAACATAGTTTCTGTGAACATATTAACATTTTTATTCATAAACTGACTACGGTCCTGTTCCACTCCGCGCTCGCACGAACTCTACGAGTAGATATCATATCTGATAGGCTGAAGTCACCAATATTGCATCACATTCCCAAGCGTGACAGAGCTATTAGTAGAACATTTATCGATCTTGTATGCGAGAAATAAATTCGTTACTTTTTACTAGTACACGTGTTTACATTCGGTATTACGTTATAAATCAGGTAGAAGATAAGACCATATAATATATATTTTGATATCAACTCTGTTAGCACACAATAATTTTCAACTGAAGGGTAGTATTTCTCATGGACTTAAAAAACTGAAGAGTGAATAAATTAAGTAGTACTATATTTACATAAATATGCATGGGCTTATTAAAAAGTGTATAGGTGTACAGGGTGATTCCGAAGTCATATTTTTTAACAGCGAATAGAATTATTCAAAACAAATATTTTTTCCAAATAACACATTTCAAAAAACGCAAAAATAGAAAAAGTTGGTTTGTTATTAATTAAAAAAATTTCATTCTCAGAAGGCAGGATCAGATATATCCTGCCTTCAATTTCAAGAACAATAAATAATTCACAAAAAAAAAAAGATAAACGGTAGATATTGTTTTCGGCAGTGTTTAGAATTTATCTTTCGACAGGACCGGACCGGATAAATGCTATTTTAGAAATTAACAATGTAACTTTTTTTATTTTTGTGTTTATTGAAAAATAGTAGTTGGAAAAAATGTATTTTAGTTTTCTATAGTTCCACACGCCATTAAAAAAAACTTAGGAGAAAACTATCACCTTGTTTATTTTTTTTAAATAATTTATTTGGCACGTGAGAATGTATTTATAAACATTTATTTGGATTTTTTTTCTGAAGGAGTTAAAGTTTTGTTAGAAGACACGTGAAGTCAAGATGTTCTCGTGAGGTTTATGTCAAAACAGGCGTCATTTTTTATTTTATGTATTTGTGTTCAGTAATTTCTTATTTCTTTTGCGTTTTTATGATTTATAAATAAATAAATAGTAGGTGGCGTCAAGGATTCCGCTAAATCAGGTAGACTTAGAACTGCAACCGGAGGAGATAAAGCATTGGCTATATTGCTCTCAGTGCGTGAAAATTCAATCCAATATTCCAGGATCTTTTGATTTTTTTTTCACCAGTGAGTTAAAATTTTATTTAAACGAGAAGGTACGTCTATACAAACTACAACTTATTCACGAGATAAACGAGGACGACTTCAATAGGAGGGCTGACTATTGTGAAGATATGATGGAAATATGCAATAATAATAATGTCCACAAGAAATATCCTTTTTTTTCAGATGAAACTACATTCAATTGAAATGGTGTTGTTAATCAACATAATATCCGATACTGGTGAAGTCAGAATCCTCATTGGTTCCAAGAAGCGCATACCCAAAATCAAAAACTTTTTAACCAAAAACCAACAATTATGGTTCCAACAGGATGGGACACCACCACATTTTGCGGCAAATATCAGGAGGTATTTAAATTCACAATTTGAAGGACGCTGTATAGGTAGAAAACGTAAAAATGAATGGCCAGGGTGCTCCCCGGATGTAAATCCCTTAGATTTTTTTCTGTGGGGGTATTTAAAATGTAAAGTTTATTTTAACCGATCAGATAACATTGAAGACTTGAAACAGAATATTTCAAATGAAATCAGGGCTATTCCTGAAGACTTCCTAGTAAATGTTATTGAGTTTCGAGACCGACTTGGATATTGCTTAGAGAAAAATGGAGGTCACTAACTATTATTTTGTTGTTTCATTTTTAAAAATATAAAGGTGAACAAATAAGTTTCCGCCGTTTTTAACGAAAAATTGGGAATTTATTGTGAAAGGACGGCACCTAATGTTTTATTCGAAGTATTGTCCATCGCTTGCCACTACTTTTTCCCATCTTTTTGGTAGCATACGGATACTGCGTCGGAAGAATGCTTCATCTTTTGAGGATATCTACGAATCGACCTAATTTTTGGTATCTTCATATAATGTGAAGTGTTGCTCACACGGCTTATGCGCCACTGATCGAAACAAGTGTATATCAGAAGGAGCAATGTCTGGTGAATACCTACGGCGGGTGGGGTAATACTTTCCAATTGAGTGTTTCCAAATAGGTTTTGACCGGCGCTGCAACATGTGGACGAGCATTATCATGCAGGAGAATAACTTTGTCGTGTCTGGAGTAGTAGTGGGCGCGCTTTTCCTTGAGTGCTCGACTCAATCTCATCAATTGTGTTCGGTAGACAGCTCCAGTAATGGTTTCGTTCGGTTTGAGCAACTCATATTACACGACACCAAGCTGAGCACACCAAATGCACAACAAGAGTTTTTTTCCATGAATATTTGGCTTAGCTGTAGATGTTGAAGCATGGCCAGGTGGTCCCCATGATTTATTCCTTTTTGGATTATCATAGTGGATCCATTTTTTAACACCAGTGACTATACGGTGCAGAAAATCCTTTCGTTTATGCCTGGCAAACAGCATTTTACATGTGAAAAATCGGCGTTCAACGTTTCTCGGCGTCAGTTCATGTGGAACCCAATTTCCTTGTTTTTGTATCATTCCCAATTATCCTGGAGTGGGTACTGGAACCTTCGGCGTAGAAACAAAAAACTGGACGTTTTCCACGAAACACCGAACTACTACACTTTTCTCGACGCGCGTTTCGCCAACCAAGTTGGCATCTTCAGGAGAAGATTAAAACTAAATTCTAGCCTACACACTTGCACTATTTATACCAAATTTGTTGCCACGTAACTGAACCGTAACTGTCTTTGTTTATCAGAGCAAACAGTGGACTGGTGGGTATCGGACCATTGTCCTTATTCATACTATTGTTACACTTAATGATTTCTAAACTTTCAAAAGCATCCAACAGTCTACTGTTTGTTACATTTCTAATTAATTTTAAATTATTTATATCTATCCTATGGTTGTTGTCGAAAGCATGTTGGGCAACACAAGATTTTTCAGTTCTGCCATATTTCAAATGAGCCATGTGTTCTTTAAATCTAGTCAATATAGATCTTTTTGTTTGCCCAATATACTTTTGATCACAATCTTTACAACTTATTTCGTATATTCCTGACTTTTCGTTATTATTGATTTTGTCTTTGGGGTTACCCAAAAGCGTCTGTAGTTTATTTTTTGAATTATAAACCAAATTGATATTAATATTTTTAAAAATCTTATCTAGTCCACGGGTGAATTTAGGTTCATATGGTAACGAAGCAAATTTCGAATTGTCAGTATCTCTACGAAAAGTCGTGGAATTGTACAGGGTTCTCTTAAATGTATGCTTCCTTATTAACTTATCTATTAAATGGACTGAGTAACCGTTACTCTTAGCTATATTCTTAATTAATTGTTTCTCATGTTCAAACCTCTCTTTACTGAGGGGGAAATTTAACAAACGATGAATTAGATTTTTTTTTTTTTTTTATTCCCAATTATTTCAACAGCTGTGAAATTACTTGTTGAGTCACTCCTAACGTAAGTGCAAGTTCTTCTTGCGTTTGGCACGAATATTGATCCAATAATGCTTCCAATTCCCCGTCTGCGTACACTTTCGGCCTTCCTCTACGTTCTTTGTCTTCGATGTCAAATTCACCGTTCTTACACTTTTGAAATCACTCACGAAAACTTCTCTCACTTAAGGCAGCTTCACCATATACAAGCAATCGATACGCCTCAGCTGCAGATTTCTTCAAATTGAATAAGTAAATCAAAATTTCCAGCAAATGACGCTTATTCGGCTCAAAACTCGACATTTTCGCCAACAAAAGGTTAGTTAGTTAGTTTGCATTTATTTGTTCAAAAAATAGAAAAAAATACACGGACAATACAATTAGGTACACTGATTAGATAATTACATATTGAAAATTAAAAAAAAAAACACATTTACAATATTATGTTATGTTGTTGCCTGATGACACTTTTAACCATACCTTACTGGTGGCGCCAACTTTTTGTCAAACGGCGGAAACTTATTTGTACACCTTTATTTCAAAACAAGACAAAAACGCGGAAATACTGGCAAAAAAAAAACAAATTTTCAGCTTTTTAAAGGTTAACAACTTTAAAAATATACTTTTTCTATAGAACAAATATAGGTTTTGTTCTTGTTTTGAACTATAATTTAACATTGAATGAATTTAATGGTAAAGAAATCACCTCACCAACGAAATCACCCGTTTTGTAAAAAAAGTCATTAGCGCACTCCGCCGCCGGTCAAATAGCAACTGAGCGACATAGAACTAATTCATTATACGCTCAAACATTATCCCGGGAAAAGTAGGCAATTTTGACACAGTATATGGGTTGTATCGTCCTCAAGTGGACATGATCTTATGTTTTGCTAGTTTTACCCGGAATCTCCATGTATTGTCCGACTCTGTATTTTATACAGTGAGGTCCATAAGTAACTGATAAATTCATTGTCTACGTAATTTACAATTTATGAGTAAAATCCTGAAACACGTCAATTTTTAATTAATTTTTCATAATTTATCCTCCCTCTCACCACCTTGGAGTGACGCTCCCTTTAACATTTTTAAATGAACGAGAGTGCGTGTGATAGCTCATTTGAAAGGTTCTTAATTCTCCATCAGCAACATAGTTTTTTTAATTTCTATATTTTTTATTGAAAAATATTAAATTTTTAATATTACCAAGTAAAAGAAGAACATGAAACAGAACAGAAGAACAGTTTATCAAATGTCCCCTTGCTGACAAAATGGGGCGTCTTCTTATTATTCTTCTCAGCTTTCTATCAGGAAATGGGGGGTAAAAAAATAATATATTAATAAATTTGCTGATACTTTTTGGCAATAAGAGGAAATACATTTTTCCCAAAAATGTGGCCCTTCATTTTCCAGAATAAACACCTTTTTTTAAAAGTCCAATAGAAGACTCACCTAATTTTTTAGACCTTAATACCGACAAATTAAAAAGTTAGGAATTCTTTAATGAAAATATCCATTTTTTCGCTCTTTTTTTGATATTTTCATTTTTTTAACATATTTAATTTTAATAATTAGCTTTATTATCTATTCTATTTTATGGAATATACTTTCAAGAAGCTACAAACCAAAAATCAAGCCAAAATATTAAATAGTCTCATTTTATAAAGGTTTTTTCACCGGGGTGCAGGTGTAGCCAGTGTGCACTTTATGAATCTGAAAATAAGTGTGTACTTTAAGGGTTAAGTAACCCCATAAAAAATAGTCAAGCGGGGTCAAATCGGGAGAACAAGCAGGCCACTGAATTTCACTCAATTTCAATTTCATTAAGATAGGCTCTTACTTCCAATGAAATATGTGGTGTAGCTCCGTCCTGCTGAAACCAAATATTTCTATCAATTTCATTGGGGTTGTCATCATCTGGGAAAAGCATTCTTAACTCTGGAACTAAGAAACTTTGCATGAAATCCAAGTAACGCGCGACAGTTAATGTGCCATCAAAGAAATATGGTCCGATAATTTGAGAATTTATAATTCCAGCCCAAACGTCCACCTTCTCAGGATATTGAGTATTGGCCTCCATCATCCAATATGGATTTTCTGTACTCCAGTATTTCTCAATAGGTGGATCGGTAAACGCGGTGAAATTGAGTGACCTGCTCGCTCTCCCGATTTGACCCCGCTTGACTATTTTTTATGGGGTTACTTAAAATCGAAAGTCTACTTGTTTGTTCTTTTATTTACTTAGTAACATTAAAAATGTAATATTTTTCAATAAAAAAATTATGGAAATTAAAAAAATCTTATGTAGCTGGATGGAGAATTAAAAACCTTTTCAAATGAGCTATCACACGCACCCTCGTTCCATTTAAACATTTTAAAGGGGTAGCTGTCACTCCAAGGGGGTTGGAGGGGGGTATAATGTTATGCTCAAAAAATGTAATTCTAGAATTAAAAATTGACGTGTTTCAGGATTTTACTCGTAAAGTGTAAATTACGTAGATAATGAATTTATCCGTTACTTATGGGCCTCTGTATTTTAGTGCTATCTCTAGTCGGGGCGAAAAATGCATTCGAAATTCAAATGTCGCGATGGGCAAAACGGCGCGCCGTACGGTGTACGGTAGAAGTGCTACTTCCTCATTAGAGATGCGTGCGAGCCTGTCTGTTAATCCAGACAGCCGATCAACCCTCGGGCGCACATCTCTAGGCGTTACTGTCACTGGTGCGCGCCGCACCTTGGATTCCTGCTAAGTTGATTTATAATGTGCATTACATTATTACTCGAGCATTTCCCTGCGTTACGTCTCTCGGCAATTTTATATTCAAATGCTGCTATTTGTGAAATTTCTGTACTTTAATTTGATTTATATGACGCTGGCCGAGATTGAAAACCGCTGCTCGGGTCGCCGGCAAATTACGATATTTCGTTCTGATACCAGAATGAAAATAGGTGCACCTCGAGTGCGAAAATTCCACGCGCGATATTTATAGTCATCGGGTGTTTCATAAATTCCACCCTGCATTATGCGGAGGATGCGTTGTCTCGATAAATTAGGGACAATCAGGCGATTTTGTAACAGATTTATGTATGACCAGAGATGGGCGACGTCGACAATGTCAGCTCGATTTCATACGTCAAGAAAGTAAACAATGTCGACAATGTCAACAATACAATGTTAACACTTTTAAGATTAGCGCCATTTGCGTTCTATTCGAGTTAGAGACTTGTGTTTTTAATTTTCGGTAGCCTATTGCACCTACGTCTTGCCCGGAGATTTTCAGTCAGTGGGCGGAGAGGGGGGGGGAGGGTAAGCGGGATATTTAAACTCCGTAATTTTAAAAAGTGTAAAAAAGCTGACATAAGTTTGTTTGATGCAATGGTTTTTCCTGTTTTTTTTTATGATTCTCACTATTTGAACGTTTTTTAACTGCTTTTTCACCGTCATATTTGAGTGTAAATGTAACACTATATTTCGTGCATGTTGGTTAACCATGACTTATTATTAGGATCCTGTAACCATCTGTCATGAAAACTACAGAGGTAGAATTTGTTTTCTTTGCAGATGGTTCCATTGAAAAAAGGTATGCTGCACTTTCAGTAAAATATTCGAGAGAACTAAGATTTTTACCGCCACACACCTGACAGTGGTTCTCTTTTTTGTACTGTGAAGAGGTTGTCCTCTTCTTTTATCTATGAGGTTGTCGTCTCTAGTTCGTCCCTTTAAAATAATAGAGAACGACTGACATCGAACGTTGTTGACTCGTTGACCCGCAGGCTAGTAGATGGCGGGAAAACATACATATAAACATGTAAACCTGTGTTTACTCTACAGGAATGTAACATCAAAAGTGCGGCATTGTGTCATTTTTTATTTCCCGAATTTTTTTTTAAGTACAATTAAAGAAAATATCTGTAAATCCCCTTGGCCCGGAAAAATTTGCGTAAGGCTAGAGACCCGGAGATCGTCTCCAAGGCCCGGAAACTCCGGGCGAGGCCCGGAGAGGTGGCAACCCTATTTAATACCCGAAGTCGCTATGCTGTGACTTAAATGGTTCGCCGTCCACACCCCAAAAACCAACCCCAGGTCAAAAGGACCCCGCTCATTTCTTATGGGAAATGGCCCTTGGTGAAATTGTCTGAAATTTGAATATATTGTTCTCCAGAAGCTCCAGATCAAAAGTACTCATGGCCACGAAGTCGGGAAATGGACAGTTTTTTAGATGGTTGGTAAATTAACAAACTGAATAAATTGGTAAATTAATCCGCGAAGATCGTCGTCTAAGCATCCGAGGGCTTGTTGAAATAACAGGAATCGACAAAGAATGTGTTCGCCAGATTTTGCATGAATCGTGCAACATGCGCAAAGTTTGCGCAAAAATGGTGCCAAAACTCCTCACTTCCGAGCAAAAGGAATCAAGAATAAACATTTTCGCTTACATTATAAACAACATTGACACTGTTCCAGGCTTGTTAGACACGGTTGATCCAGGCTTGTTAGACGTGGTGAGTACTTGTGATGAACCGTGTTTTTTGACATTCTATGTCTTTATTATGGGATTGCCCCTGGAAAATATTACGATCTGCGTCATGGTTTTGCGTCACGTCACGCTTGGTAAAGATGGTTTGCCTAACCTGAAGAGGCAAAATCTGGGGTAGGGAAAAACTCCATCGAGCATCATGTATGTGACGCATGACGTCATGGGTCCAAAGACATAGAATGTTCCATGGCCTCACGTGCGTAGCTTCGTGAGTTTTTTTCTTACAACTCCGAAACAAAGCGCCAATTCATGCATTGGAAGAGCCGAACTCGTCAAGGCAAAAAAAAAGCCAGGATGAGCAAATCTAAATTCAGAGCGATGATGATCGTTTTTTTTTTGACATTCGGTACATTGTTTACTTTCACTGGGTCCCTGAGGATCAGACGGTCAATCAACATCATTACATCGAGGTTCTGACGGACCTTCGTGAGCATATGAGAAGATTCTTTGTCTGTGAATGTTTGCAAATTACAGCATTAGTGTTGGAACTGTGATGTGACTTTTTTTGATTTCCCAAGGTCAAATCGGCGCTGAAGGGGACAAGATTCGAATGTGTGGAAGCGGTTAAAGCAAAAGTGACGGAGATTCTAAACCAGCTGATAGAAGCAGACTTCCAGCACTGTTTTCAACAATGGAAAAGTCGCATACAGCGGTGTAGAGATCGCCAAGGGGAGTACATTGGCGAAAAATTTTCGATCGATTTGAAATCGTGTTTAGTTTTCGATGCGCCCAAGCGGAGTGTCCCTCCACTCTGTCGCCGTGCGCTGGCTAGCGCGTGCCGCACCCATCGCTGTTCTTTCGCAAACAATTATGTCAACTTAATTTATGCGAAATGATTTGAAATATTTTTTTTAAGAAAGCAGAATTCTTTGAGATCTATTTCGTGTAAAAATGAAGTCAATCGGACGTATACAGCGCTGTCAGGAATGAAAAAAAAATATCTCGGCTCCCTGAGGTCGTAGGACCTTTATTTTTTTTAAATGAGTGTTTTGAATGCCAGTTTTCAAATATGCGACGGCCAAAAATGTAAAACCAAAATTAAAAAAGTTATTCGAAAAAAAACAGGTTAGAAAAAATGATATAATTTTACAACGCATTTTTTTATGCAAAAATTAAATAATAGCGATTTGGTTTTTTAATAGCATGAAAGTTCAAGTCTTCGTGAATAAAATGAGCCCATGATCGTTTCTGTACGATCATTTTTGCCTCTGTAAAAGCTAATTTTTTAAAACGTCTTTTTTTTTTAAATCGTTATAACTCGAAAAAATAAAACTTTTTTTAAATTTAAAAAAAAAGGATCATTTTCAGCTTGTCGGGCTATATTTGTAGTTAACAAGAAGTCTGTTCAAACAAAAATGGAATTTATACAGGAAAAATACGAAAACGCGATTTTTGACGTTTTTTTTTTAATTTGTCTCAAATGTTGTGTAGGACTTTTTTTTATTTGCAAAATACCGTTTTTTTGACTTTTACAAATTTTTTTTGGTTATGTTCGCCATTAAAACTCGAGTAGCAAAAAACGCTACCTTTCTTAGAATTTCGTTCTCTATACGACCATATTTTTTGTTTGCTAATAACAATTAGTGACCAATTAACATGGAGGCTTTCGCTCGTTGATTGGACTAAAGCGGTTAAAGCAAATGCGACGGAGGTTCTGAACCAGCTGACAGAAGCGGACTTCCAGCACTGCTTTTAACAATGGAAGAGTCGTATGGAGCGGTGTAGAGATCGCCAAGGGGGAGTACATTGAAGGCGAGAAAGTTGCTACCGTACTTGGTAACGAATAAAAAGTGTTATGACAGCAGTTCGGTCATTTAATAGCCACACCTCGTAGTCTATCAAAGGTATTAGTATAGGTATATTCTATTCATTTTTCCATTGCTAAAAATGTGAAATAAAGTAACAATTAAGTTACGTGTTGCGTTCTCATCACCATGGCCGTGTTTGACTTCGTTTTTTTTTTGACGTCACGATATAAACTGATGTTTTTAGATATTTATCTAATTAATTATGGAAAAATGGGATGTGGAAGTAGTGATTCCTTGGGTAGATGTTTTATAATCACTGTCATTAAACAGTAATTTCATAGAACCTGCATACGTATTATGGTTATTAAACTAATAAATCAAAAATCAGTACAGAAAAGACGGGAAAAAAATATAAGCATAAAGGAACACGTTACCTAATATGTAGCACTGTCCACCTGTCTCATAATATATTAGGTATAATAAAAAACAATTAAGTAATAAGCCGTTCAAGATACAATCAATTCATGGGCAGCGTGGGCGTATAAAAACACAATAAAAATGAGTCGGTGTATAGCTAATTGAATTTATGGAAGCAGAATTAAAACTGTTGAAGGAATCAAAGGCAAATTTGTTAAGTAAACACACTATGATTTAATATGGGAAGGTAGTTTCAGTCCAACTCACAGATTTTCGACTGTCTAATTGAAGGCATTATTCCAAAAACCAGACAAGTCCAAAATATCCAGTTTTCAAGTTGCCGGCACCTTATCTACTTGAAGACAGTTGCTATTTAGTGGTATAATTTATTTCTCCAAGAACCAGGCACATCCGACGATACAACACGGAGAAATATGTGCGATTCTACAAAAATAAGACAGGTCCCCCGTTTCCAGGCCCCGTTTCCGGCAAAAACCAGATATGTCCCGTTTTTTTTTCTAGATATGCGCGTTGTACATTTTGCACTATTCACTAACTGTGTACAGCCTATTCACTAAACATGTAACAGCTTAGTATAGAGACATCCTCCAAAAAAAAAAAAGTCATCAAAGTTGGCCGAGAAAAAAAGTAATTCTATTCTTAATCGAATTTATAACCTTATTAACTTGTCAAGACTGCCACATCATATGACAGCCATTGTCTATTTTGCAAATTGTGACAGTCACTTGTCAAAAGTTTGACATAACCGGAACGTTTCGACATGACCGCTATTTCCATCTCTCTCGTTCATAGCCAGAGTTGATGGCGTTTTTTTTGGATGTTTCTATATGTGGACGGCTGTCCAGAGAGTACATACAATTTTTACTGACGTTAATTATCAATTAAGATGGATATTAGTGCGTCTGAAGAAGGAAATATTGAGATAGATAATGATGACAATTCTGATGGCTGTGAAGAGAGCTAAACGACTGTTACATTAAGAACATTTTTTTGTAGTAACACGTTAGATATAGAACTTACTTTTGTAGTAAGTAATAATAACGTTTTGTAACATTTCATTGACAGTACAACAATAAAAACTAAAATTTAGAACGGTACTAATTACTCCTTCTGCAAAAACCAGACAAGTCCAGTTAATTTTATTTTTTTTTCTCAGAATGTGCTGTTTATACTTTTTTTTCATTATGTATATGAGAAGATATTAGTGGTACCTAACCCTATAAAAATTACGAATTTTTTCTACGGGCTAAAAAGCAAGTACTACTGTTTTTTTCAGTTTCTGAAAATTACCTTTTTTGGACTTGTCTGGTTTTTGGAATAATGCCTCCAATTGTACCAAGGAAAGTACCAGAACTGATTTCCGCGACCCCACAACAAGCCACAACAGACCACCTACAACTTTTATAACGCGAATAGGGCATTATGGTAATGCTATTTGAGATGCAGTACGCGTGCGACTTAGCTATCAGTGCGCATTGATCATTTCTTCTTTGGAATTGTCTCCTGTACCAAGACGTACACGCAGGACTGTCGTTTTCTAAGAAGCAACACGAAGTACCAGTCTATTATTGTAAAGGGAACAATCAAGTCAGACACTTATCTCTCTAAGAAGTGCGATTTTCATCAAAAAAAGTGTGACATTATCTCAGTGAAAAGTGGTCGTTCAAAAAATAAAACATTTTGAAGCGTCAGGTTTTTAGTTTTGAAATCTTTTGGCAAACAATTTTTGTGAGCTACGGTTGCCACGCAATCCTAAGAAATAGTGCGAGGAACAAATTTTGTAATTTATTTTGGTCCACGGGCTTGGAGATTTTTTTAAATTTATTCTTAATAAAAAAGGATCCTTTTGTCGTCGATCATCGATAGCTCAGCAACCAATGACCGCAAAGAGAATTTAAGGGTAGTTTCAAAAACTAGAATAAAACCCCTACAAGATTCTTTTTAAGATTTTTTTGAAGAAATGGGAGACTAATGTTTCCAGGTTTTTTTTTTATCAGCGTAATGTACCCCCAATAGCCTTGTAAATTTTTAAATAGACCCATTGAAACGTTTTCTCGGACCGATTCATCAAATATTTACAAATGAATTAAAGGAACAAGTGTATTGTTTCTGAACATTGTGTAATTTTCGTGAGAATGAAGAAAACAGGATCCTTTTTTATGAAGGAAATGTAAAAAAATAGAAGCTGAATAAACAAACTATCCGGCTCATGCATTGATTAAATTAAAAAAATCCGTGAACCAAAAAGAACAATTGAATCGGTGTATGCAGAAAGGGCGTAAGTCACTAAACTGAGTTATGAGAAAAAGCGAAAAAACTAGTTTATAGTCAGCGACTAACGTCACTTCTGCATATAACAACAACCGGCCTACCACTGTATAATGTTAGTCGCTTATGAGACTTACGCCATTTCTTCATATAATGTACAAATACACGTGAACGATTTGATTTTCTTGTTATGCCATACCAACACCTAAACATGACTAACGCCCTTTCTGCATACACTGATTCAATTACAAAATGTTTTTATCGTGTTAAATCTATTATTTCCCTGTTACAAAAAGTATTTGCCAAAAGATCTCAAAACTGGAGACTTGAATCTGCAATTTTTTTTTTTTATCTAGATACGACCAATCTTCACTGAGATACAGTCATTAATACAAAAACATTGATACATAAATATTAATTTGGGGCAGTTTTATAACGTTTTCTACGCGACTGCCTTTTTTGACGCTTTTTTTTATAATACCTTGAAAGTACGCTTCAAGATGCGTATTTTAAACAAAAAATGGGCGTCAAGATATTATAGTCACAATTTCGAGAATTTAGAAGCGGCAACGCTGAAACAATATATACGTCGCGTCAAAAAAGGTAGTCGCGTAGAGAACGTTATTAAACTGGCCCAAATTAATATTTATCAAAATCTCAGAGTCTCGCAAACTTGAAGAGATTTATGATTTTTCTAGCCCAACCCGGTCAATATCGTACAATAAACAAAGAAATGGCGTCATTGTTAATTAGGGCTTGCAAAAAAAATTCGATCGTTAACTATTCGAAAAGTTATTAACGGATCTAGCTGAAATCTTTTTTGTAACTTCATACTACAAACAGAAGTCTCTTCAAGATCATCTTGACTTCTTTTTTTTCTTTCTATGATCAAGAAAATTTCATGATCATAGTCGCCCTACTTTCGAAGTAAAAAAATGGTGAAAAAAAAAAGCACTTTTTCAACTTCAGCGGTCATTTGCAAGTTAACAATAACACTTGGAGACTTCGGGTTGGGCTTAAAATTTTGGAAATTCAATAGGCTACAACTTCTTATATGCTTATGCTATATAACATATGCCAAGGAAGGAGATATAAGCGGAAATGTGAAAAAACGACGTTTTTTTTTCACAAATTGTTAATTTAAAAAATTAGCGGAAAAAAATACTAGGAAGCCGTCAAAACTAGCCCTATATGTTTCAAGAACAGTTTTTGATGATTTTAGCTCCCTGCCTACTGGACTAGTAAGTGGTTTAAGAAACAGAAATTTTAATAGGAAAACCTAGTTTAATAGCTCAAATTATATAAAATCCAATAAGTATTTTATAAAAAAAAAACTGGACGTTTTCCACGGAACACCGAACTACTACACTTTTCTCTACAAGTATTTTATGTTGGTCTTACATTGTTCATTAGTCTAAAGACTGTTTTACACATACCAATTTATTTATTATCTATTACCAACGTATTTTAACCTAATAAAATAAAGATCTCAATAATTATACAAATAATAATCTAAAATTATAATAATTAAAAAAAAACAAAATTTTTACATCTTCCCATATACCTATGTACATAATCACCTACTCAACTTGATATATAACTCACACCATACACCCATATTTATGTAAACACACAACAGATTCTCGCATCATAAATTACACCACTTACACCTATAAACAACCAAATCAGAAACTGTAGTACCTTCAGTCCTCAGTCGAACTAAAACATCTACAATAGACACGACTCAAAGAGAAAATAGAAAATATATTGTAAGTTACTAGTATAAATTTATATAAATTTGTAAGTTAAAAAAATTTTTGTTCTTGTATTGTAGCTCTGATGATGGCTGAATAAAGCCGAAACGTTAGAAAAAAACAAAAACTTTTGTTTTTATAAACTGACCGATAATCCCACAAGTTAATACCAATTTATTGCACAATAAATTGTAGAATTTATTCTTCAATAAATTGTCCAATTTTAGTAACTGTTTACACTTTGCAATGTTTGTAACAATTTATTGGCCAATTTCAACACTGCCAACTCTCAATAACTAAAACCTAAAAGTTATCATAGGTTTGTCTCTAAAGGCCGCTTTACAGTTCGCAATTTTTATTGCACGCATGCGTATTTATGTTTGTTCGTGCAATTTCTTGCAGATAAAAATTAGCCCGGAGCTATAATTATTGCGGCTATCTGCAATTTTACATGTTGCCAACTGTTTGACATAACCTCAACGTTCAACGTGCTGTGCCATCGTTTGTATTGTATTTTATGATATCAAAAATATCTGTATATTGTGGTTTTCTTATTCTTCCCTCACTGAAATTGATTTAATCATGGCTATTTCGTTTGTTTAAAATAGTTAAACCTTTTTGTAGCAAATGAGTTTATTAGTTATATTTTGGTAACAGTGGCTAACAAATAAAATTGGCAATGAAAATTGCAAACTGTAAAATAACACCGAAATCTCTTGCGCAATAAAAATTGTTGCAATATAAATTGCCGCAAGAAAAATTGCGAACTGTAAAGCGGCCTTAAGAGAAACTGCTCTTCTCATTATTAGGTTGGTACAATGAAATAACTGTAAAAAGTTACTAAATATCCCTAAAATTGGCCAAGAAATTACAGCAAGTTCTAAATTCTACCATTTATTGTGGACAATAAATTGGGCGCAATTTCTGTGTTACACGTATTCCAATAAATTTAGGGTCAACTTGTACAATTTATTGTGAGAAAAATTGGTGTGTGTAAAATAGTCATATGTATAACCGTTCAAAAGATACGATGGGGGAGGGGACTTTTGACTAGCACTGTATACTTGTGAAGTTGACGTCTCTTAAAACATAAAAATAAACAAAAATCGACAGAGTTATTTGACAGCCACTGATTTCCATCAGTAATCCGTGTAAGCTCGTTTCGCTAATATCACTTAACGCCTAAATCACCATGTGATTATGCGTGTTCTTCTCCACAGTTTAGATAAGAGAGCTTGCGGGGAGAGCTATAAAAATCGTCTATTATCAGGAACATTTCTCGTTTGACGACATAATCAATATGATAAATACTGCAGTCGATATAACCTTCGTTCAAAATTGCCAACATTAACTTCGGTGGCATAATAAATAAGAAGACGTTATGGGACAGCGTAAAAGGATTAAGGATTAACTTATTTAAAAAAATTATGAAGTGCTACGTGAATATGCAGTCGTGTCGGACAAATAGCCAAGAAGAATGAGTAAATGTAGACATATGACTAGTAGAAGAGTATTTGTCCAAATACAGAGTGGCACAACCAAGAGACACAAATATAATTACGGGACACCCTGTACAACACAATGGTTATTCAAACATTTTTCAGAAACTGCATCTTAAAAAGCATTAACAATACCAAAAATCAACTAATTGTTCTGTCTCTACGAGCCCTAACAAATATATGTTAGGACAAACGCATTTTTCGCGTATTAGACTGTTTTTATGTATAATGAAGCAAACATAGGAACTTAAAGAATTTAAAAGTATGTTTTAATTAATGTTTTCAATAAACCAAATTAACAATGTCACAACTTAACAAAACAAATAAAATGTAACAAAATAACTGGCAACTAAATGTTTGGAAAAAAATATTTTAAGTATTAATAAGACGTCACCTTTTGCCTTAATTGCGACCCGAATTCTTGCAGGCATTGTTTCAACCAAGCCTCGACAGAGTTCTGGTGAAAAGGTGTTCCAAATTTCGCCGATTTTTTTCGTTTAAAGTTGAGACCGTTCTTTGAGGATCATCGCTTAAAACTCTTTTTTATCTTATGCCACAGGCTTCAACAAAGGCTTCACTTTTTGTTCTTATTACTCTTTTTCTATGATCGCCTACGCAGACATCAAATTTGGACTCAATTACTTTTGACCAGTCTTCTATAGTCCACGATACCGATTCGATTTGGCCCAATTCAGTCGATTTTTTATGCCTCAGTTAATAAAGGCTTTTCTTTATTAGCCTACGAACATTTGCGAAAATTGAAAAATTAAAAATTTGAAAAATATAAGATAGTAATACCTGATAGTAAAAACTGAGCCCAAACTGATGAATGTATTTTCTGCAACATTCGCGGGATAACCTTTATCCTGTTTCAGAGTTCCATTGCGCTGTTATATCCTTTAAGGTGTTTCGTCGACTTTTTTTGAAAATTTTCACCAACAACCTTTGGCTCCTTTTAGTAATAAGTCTGGGTCTTCCAAGACTTTTATTTTTTCCATCCAATTTCCAGTCTCGCGATAATGCTTTAATATGTCCCCAACAGTAGACTTTGCAAAGCACAATTCTTCCGCAATTTCGCTGATTTTTTTGCCACTGCAGTATTTTTTTACAATGAGCTGCCGCAATTTTTGATCAGTCGCACGTCCACAGCCCATTTTTAATTAAATAACGAATATTCGCAAAAACTAGCAGAACTCACCTGTGACTGGCACATCTAATTGTGAAATTAGTGGTTTTTTAAATTTTCGGACACCCCCTCTAACTCGCACTTCTTTTATATTATTGGAAATCTAAAAACGCACCTACATACAATTTTTTATGTAGAATCCAGTGGCGTAGTTAGTTCCTATCTCCTATCGTCCGTTTTCTCAGAATAAAGCAACCATACTTTTTTTAATGGCACACCCTGTATAAGTTTATTTGTTTGAATGAAGTATTTGCTAAGCATTGACTAAATGACTTATGACTAAAGTAAAATGAATAAACTTTAACCATGACTAAATTAGTCATAGGATTTAGTCACGACTGCGGTTTAGTCATGATTAGTTGTTAGTCATACCAATGATTGATGATTAGTCATGATTGAAGTTTAATCATTAGTCATGACTAACTATCATTCATTAGTATGACTAACAATTATGACTAACAGTCCCCACAATTGTCAATTATGCTATTCCGTCAATTGTGATGTTTGTTCATTTTCATGATTCTTGTTTTGTTCTGTTCACATTTGGGGTCAAATTGAGCTACGAACCTTGGGAATGTTGAATTTCATTACGGAAGGAGATTGGAGGGGGTTAATACGTTAAATGATGACATTTCCGCTATTGTCAGTCGTTTTGGTAATTCATTAATTGTTCAATTCACATTTCTGTCTAGTTGTGCAACAAACCTCGGGAATTTCGAATTTCATCACTAGAGGAGGGAAATAGAAGGGGGTAAATACAGTAAAATCTTGCAATTCTCGCAGTGTTCAACTGATTTTCATTATTCTTATTTTGTTCTACTCAGATTTGGGTCAAATTAAGATACAAGCCATGGAAATGTTGAATTTCATTACGGGAGGAAGAATGGAGTAAAATGGTACGGTAAATGATGACATTTCCGCCATTTTTTTTTGTTAGATTCAGTTTCCAGACCAGTTGTACACCAAGCCTCGGTTGTGCCTAAATTCATGACATGAATGGGGGAGGGGAGGGTGAATAACGAAAAAATATGACATTTTCGTTATAGCCAACCGATGTAGTGATCTGTACACCACCTAATGGGACATCCCTGTAATGCTTGCATTATTTATCACTATGTTTTA
Organism: Aromia moschata; assembly: GCA_029963805.1. Taxonomy (NCBI): domain Eukaryota; kingdom Metazoa; phylum Arthropoda; class Insecta; order Coleoptera; family Cerambycidae; genus Aromia; species Aromia moschata. The sequence continues at coordinate 79,914 of JAPWTK010000524.1, read as the reverse complement.
GTTAACTTTACTTTTTATGTTCTTAATACTTATTTTTTAATTTTTTAACTATTTTGGTTTTTTATAATTTTTTCGTATTTTTCAATTCGTAGTTTTTTTACAACTTCGTTCTTTACACTTTATTTCATTGCCTTTTTTTTGTGATTACTCATGGCTGACAACTGATGATTGATGGTTACTCATGATTAATGGGTACTGATTGGCGGTTAGTCGTGACTAATGAATCATGACTAATTTAGTCATGAGTGATTTCCGTGACTAATGATTAATTTACTCATTAATCATTGTTGTTATGATTAATGAACACATTAGTCATTAGTCGCTTTTGTTCATGACTAATGACTAAAAGTCATTAGTCATCAATCGACTAAAATTTGCCCAACTCTGTTTGAAATATACCTTTCGAAATACAATTTCAAGCTTATTTAGTTTATCTTATCATATCACGTCATATTTTTCATAATTTTCATAAGGTATACCGTTAGCCATCGTTAACACGCAAAATAACACACAGGTCTTCTTTAGCAATACTTTCTGAAATACTACAAACAGCTAATATAAATTTGACAAATCCAAACAAAAAGTAGGAAAGAGATGTGCAAACCACAACTCTATCTTTAAAGACAACTAAGTTATCACACTGTACATATATATATATACATCTGAAATAATAGTTGATAACAAAATCAGATATTAGCGCAAAATTATATATAGAGCATTTCTAATTTTAAATAATGCGGTTATAATAGTCACAATAATTGTTATTAAGTGTTAATTCGATAACTGAATAATTGGAATTGTGGTACGACACTCGGCAATTTGTATTTTATTTATCGCCGCATGACGTTATTTATTAGTGTCTCTGGAAATGTCCGTTACTTAAGAGTGCCTGTACAATTTATACAGTTGCAGGTTTCACTTTCAAAGTATTAATTATTATAATAAATGGCGACTTATCTTAATTGTTGTTAGGCGAATTTCGTAAAATTCTCAAAGAACCTGCTGTGTGTTCAACAAACCGCGAACGATACCGGTACGCGTTTCACTCTTATATACAGAGAGTTCCAGAATCTACGACTTTTTATAAGAGGTGGTTTATGGGTTATAACTGCTTCTGTAGGAAATAACAAGCTATCAGAAAGTTAGGGATACCTGCACTTTAGTTCTTGGACAGTTTTAGGAAATTGAAATAATTGAAAAAAGGAATTGGAATCGAGTTGCCACAATAATAGGATTTTATTATCGGATTATTTATCTACGGAAAACAAATGTCTCGTTATGACAACTACTAAAACAAGTGTTCAAACAAGACAACTGCAATTTAGTGAATTCTTCTCAAAAAAAAAACAGATAATGTAAATTTAAATTAGTTGAAATGAATTAAATAGATAGAAAAAATGGAATAGAAAAAAATGGATCTGGAAAAAATCTGCAAAATGGATTAAGTCTAATATAATGTTATTATGAATGTGGTAGAAATTATATTGTTGGTTTACGAAGATTACACACAGGTCAACATTTAGTTTGAAAAAAAAGCCGACTCCGATGCCGATGTCGGTTAAGCTCATCACGTCAGTTTCAAGGTCATTTGAAGGTCAAACTAAGAAAAGGTGGTTGAAAAAATCTGGAAAAATTCATACATAGGTTTTTGGAGTCGTTGAGTCCGAATCCTTACTTACGAAACTTACAAGGTCATTTCTAGACCATTCCTGGCCATGTAGATTTTTTTAGCTGGAACCAATATTTTCCATCCAGAAAAATAAATCTGAAACGGTTGAACATCTTGACAATGAAAACTAAGTTTCATGGTCAAGGGCAAGTAAACAGAAATGACCTTTGGGTGGATTTCATCATGAGAACCTCAACACCGGAAAAAAAATTCGTTTTGAGGTTAGATTGACAAATAATTTTTTACTCAGATAGAACGCATTTTTATGAAAAAGATTGAGAGAACATTTTCCATCAGAATTCTACGTAAAATATGAATTGTCAAGAATGATGTCCGCCATATTGAATCCGCCATCTTGGATTTCAGACTTATTTCACCAGGAATAACTCAGAATGTTACTAAAACATGAAATGACATAGGAAAAGTATAATTACAATCTCCTATTTACTTTTTTATAATGAAAAACGCGCTATTTCTTGAGAAATCCTGCCGTCATTTTGCGTGCTGCCATCATTGAAAACTGAAAATTTAGTCAAATATATTCTGCAGTATTGTTTTGATTGAGGAAAATGACCGTGGATCAAGAAAAACTCACAATAACATTATTTTCTCGTTAATACTAGAGAAAAATTCATATTTCATGAGATTTTATGCAATGTCCCCCATTTTGAAAATATTAGTCAGTTGAGGTAGGCAAGAAAAATCCTATCATCAACTCCAACTGTTGCCTCCACCTCCCTCCACAATCCGGAGTAGGTTAGAGTACTTTTTGGACTAAAAAAAAATATTTAAAAAAATCCCCAGTACTTTTCTTCATAAAGTCAGCCAAATTTTTTTATAGAGCATTTAATCACAATTCTGAACCTAGAAATCGAAAGATCACATCCGAAAACATTAGGATGTGTTTTTTTTTTTTGAGTGAATTCATTAATTTCCCTTCGAGATTGACGCTCCAAAAAGGACGAAAAATTGTGCCCGTTTGGGCGTTAATGGGTTAAGGGGCGTATCTGGGCGTGGCAAATATATCACAAACAAATGCAAAGCGCTTAGATGTACTTGTTGGGTCTCACCAACATTTTATTACCTACATCGCCTTCCGAAAACGACTGGACTTTACTACACATTACAGCGAATGTCAGTTAACGAAAGATATGTTTATAGACCCCGTACTATGTTATTTTTATAATGTCTGGTTTACCGTACAAGTCATAGGCGTACCAACTAGCCTTTTATGTCAAGCAGAAAAAGCGGATTGATTCGATAAACCTAATTAAGAGGAAAAACGGCGCAATTATTATTTTGTATTCTTTCACGTTACCGCATCAAACAGAAGCCGAATGTGTCGAGCGTGGTTGGTTTATTATGAACGGTTTTCATTGACTTTAAAGTAACCGGGACGTGTAAACAAGTGCTCAATGAAAAAGAGTAGGTTTTGGATGGAAATTACGATTTATATTAAAAGCAATGATATAATAAAATAATACTAATCAAGGCCATTACTTGAGTCCATAAATATCCGGTTGATTCAAAAATATGAGCCTTGCTGATATGTTTAAATATGATTATTTATTTTGTAAATAGGAGGAATTTAATTTAGAATGTAAGCACAATCCGACTCTATGACTTGCAAACAAATAGGCAGACTGCGGGTGCCACGTTCCCAGAAGTCACGTGATTGTGAAGCGAAAAAGTTGTGCATGACTATTTGTAGATGGTGACGATCGTCAAATGATTTGTTTATTAAATGTTTGCTGAGGACACAGGACAAATTATAGTCAGTGGGGAAAAGGTCTGGTGAATACGGTGGATAGGGCAGAACTTCAAAACCTAACTTTATATAACCTGCACTCCACTACTCTCCAGGTGAGAATCGAATATAACAGGGGTTGAAGAGGTTGCGAAAATGTTTACGTGACAAAATACACAACTTTTATTCGAAAATTATATTTCCTGGGGTTCTGCAGGTTGCTGATTTCAAATTTTAACATGTCCATAGCATGAAAGAGTGGCCGCAAGTTTCGCCTGTTTGGCAGCCCTTGAAATCCAACTTCAAATCTATGCTAAATAATAGTTTATGATGAGACTTTCATCTCCTGAAAATTTTAAATTGAGGCAGCATTTGGTTCTTGAGATATCGATAGTCAAAGTTGTTAATTTTGCATGGGTTCACAATTCATTACATTCAGGAGATAATGATTCTTCTGAGACAGGTTATCGTTTGCGATTTATTACATACAGCAATAATTTTTTTAAACTTAAACAATTACAAATTCTTCCCTTCCTCCTCATCTCAATTATTCAAACATTTCATAGTTTAATAAATCAATATAAATAAGGTATATAAATCAGTATCGAATTGTTTATACTTTTAAAGGTTTTTTAATAATTTCTGAAGACTAAAAGATGATATTTAAAATGAATTTACGTTTAAAAAAATAAAGAAATATTAATTCTTAAATTCTTAATAAATCTTGAGAAAAAAATGGATCGATATAAGCTAAGTAATATTGGATTTCGGGCTCATGTAAAATTGACAACTTTGACCCTCGATATCTCGAGAACCGAATGCAGCCTCAATCTGAAATTTTCAGGGAGATTAAAGTCTCATCATAAAGTATCATTTAGCGTACATTAGAAGTTATATTTCAAGGGCTGCCGATCAGGCGAAAAATGGCTTGTTTTTTGCAGTCACTCTTAATTTCAAGTGTGAAAATTGAGCAAAAGAGAGGTTGAAAGGGATGCAAAACGTTAATTAAACAATATACGGAACTATTACGCCGAAAGTCTGTTTCCAGAGGGTTTTGACGTCGCTGCTTTCAAATCTCAATATGCCAAGAACAGAATATTTTTGCGGACATGAAAGTTCTGTATAAAAGTGTAAATTTGATAAAATACGCAGTTTTTTTAGCATCTTAGCTGTTGTAATGAACTGAATTTTATTCTAACGTTTAAAATGTCCGCAAAAAATATTCTGTTCTTAGCATATTGAGATTTGAAAGCAGCAGACTCAAAACCGTATGGAAACAGCCTTTCGGCGTAAAAGTTGCGTATATTGTTTAATTAACGTTTTGCACCGCTTTCAACCTCTGTTTGGCTCAATTTTCACACTTGAAACAAATTTTATGCTATGGACATGTTAAAATTTGAAATCAGCAACCTCCAGAACCCCAGGAAATATAATTTTTGGAATAAAAGTTGTGTATTTTGTCACATAAACATTTTCACACCCCTTCAACCCCTGTTATACTCGATTTTCACCTCTGGGATACATTTCCTGCTTTTGGCATGTTGAAGTTTCAAATAAGCAACCTCGAAAACCCCCAGAAATATATTCTTGGAATAAAAATTGCGTAGTTTGTCAAATTTTCATTTCTTACCCCTTTCAACCCCTATTTTACTCGATTTTCACCCTTAGAATAAATTTCATGTCATGACAATAGTTATATCTAAAACAACCAACCTACGCAAACTAATGGTTTTACATCAGGAGTAATTTCTGCACGTCTTCATGTCATCATATATCACGATTGATTTTACCCTATTTTAGAGGCGTTTATCACTGTATCTCAAAATTTTGAGGGTGTATTACTTTTTTGAGATTGGATTCGAATTCAGCGTCGAAAGATACATTGGGGTACTAAGGTCAATATCCAGGATCATGACTTTTTTCGTGTAGCTGTGTTATTTACAGTTGTGATAGCCACTCGTCAAAAGTTTGACAACAACAAAATTTCACTTCGAGCTTCGACATAACAGCCATTTCCATCTCTCTTGTTCATAACCAGATTTGATGACGTTTTTTTATGAATGGCTCATTATTTTATTTGGTGATTTATACTGGATTTAACTTCCCAAGATTTGGAGTTCACAGTTTTAGTAACTGATATTGAGTAAATGATTTGAGTAAATGATATTTTCTCCAAAATCTCAAAAATTTTAACAGTAACTAACCGTTTTGTTCAGTTAATTTTATTAAGAAAATTAATAATCAAATACAATTTTTGATGAAGAGGAAAGCGTCTTATTTTATAATAGCAAGTCTGGTTCTATATAATTTATTTTTACTTACCCTCAGTTAAGGCTTATGCAAATGTTTATTTTGCATAATAAAGAAATGAAATCAATCACGTCGTTTAATTTAATGATTTAATCAGGATAAGACTTGTAAATGTACCAACAAAATATTTTGATGGTGGCGTCTCAGTTTCACGTCTGACGTTCTACTTAATGCATAAAGAGAAAATTAAGGTTTCTTCAGTAGATACAAATATTTAACAGTTATAAATTATAAACCAAAATAAATGCTATTAATACAGGGTGTCCCATTATCAAAAGGCCAGCGAAACTATAGATTCTTTGGGTAAAAATATTGTGATTTAACCAAACTTACCTTAGTCCAAAAGTTATTGGTAACCAAGATATGGGGTGTCCAAATTATAGTTTTATTTTAGATTCCCGTTAATAACTTTTCTGAAAAGCAAATTTTACAAAATTTAACGATTGGGCTTTTTTTTTCTAGGACGGGAATTTTATATTGATACAAGTTGTAGAGGGCGCTCTCTGCAACATTTTTATTTGAGACCTTTTACAATTTTTTTAATACACTATACAATTAGTTTTATTTAACTAATGCGACTTATTATGTTTTTCTTACTACGTTTTTTTTTTATAAATCAAAGAACTGTGTTGTCAATCGGAGCGACATCAGGTATACCTTTTCTATAAGTTAGTGATGAAAAAAATCAATATTTTCAATAAAAACAAATATTCAGGCGCAAAAAAACGCACCATTTTTTATGTATTCAGAATGTTGCAGAGGGCGCCCTCAACAATTTACATAAAAGTGATTGACAATTAAAATTCATTTCAAAAAAAACACCAATCATTGAATTTTGTAAAAAAAGTTTTTCAAAGAAGTTATTTACCAAAATCGATAATAACACAATTATTTTGACGCCCTGTATGCTGGTTACCAACATCTTTTGGACTAAGGTAAGTTTGGTTATATTGTAATATTGTTACCGACAGAATTTGTAGTTTTGCTGTGACCCTTTAATAGTGGAACACACTGTATAAATATTTTTAAGAGCCTTAAAATTTCGACCATGAAAATTTACAATCCAATTGCGTTGATGTTAATGGTCAGTTTAGAAGTTACGAACGCAATTTTAACGAAAAAGTGGACACGAGATGTGGCTATTAACCCATTAACGCCCAAACGGACACAATTTTTCGTCCTTTTTGGAGCGTAAATCTCGAAGGGAAATTAATGAATTCACTCAATAAAAACCACTCATCCTAATGTTTTCGGATGTGATCTTTCGATTTCCGGTCGCAAACCACTCGCCGGAAGTACACAGCCTACTTGTTTCTCGTGGTGCATATACGATTTTTTCTCACACCCACCAGAAAGTACGTTCTACATACTATTCTTTGAATAAATATGCGAGGAAGTTCCGGAAAAAGAATTCGTCAATGCGCCCGAATTCAAAATATATATTTTCTATTTATATGCGGAAAAGTTCCGAAAAAAAATTCTTCAATGCGCCTACATCCCTAAGTGCATAATATATAATTCTCATGATTTCATCATGAGAACGGCAACACCGGAAAAAAAACTCGTTTTGAGGTTAGAATGACAAATAATTTTCTACTCAGATAGAACGCATTTTTATGAAAAAGGTTGAGACGACATCTTCCGTCAGAATTCTACGTAAAATATGATTCTACGTAATTTTTCCGTTTTCAAATTTTTAATTTTCAAGAATGATGTCCGCCATATTGAATCCGCCATCTTGTATTTCAGACTTTTTTCACCAGGAATAACTCAGAATGTTACTAAAACATGAAATTACATAGGAAAAGTATATTTACAAACTCCTATTTACTTTTTATAATGAAAAAACGCGCCATTTCTTGAGAGATCCGGCCGCCATTTTGAATCCGCCGTCATTGAAAATTTAGTCAATATTCTGAGTATTGTTTTGATTGAGGAAAATGACTGTGGATCAAGAAAAAACTCACAATAACATTATTTTCTCGTTAATACTAGAGAAAAATTCATATTTCATGAGATTTTATGCAATGTCCGCCATTTTGAAAAGATTAGTCAGTTGAGGTCGGCAAAAAATTCCTATCATCAACTCCAACTATTGCTTCCACCTCCCTCCACAATACCGGAGTAGGTTAGAGTACTTTTTGGACTAAAAAATATAAAAAAGCCCCAAATTTTCAGTACTTTTCTCCATAAAGTCAGCCATATTTTTTTCTAGAGCATTTAATCACAATTCTGACCCCGGAAATCGAAAGATCACATCCGAAAATATTAGGATGAGTGGTTTTTATTGAATTTTACTGAATTCATTAATTTCCCTTCGAGATTGACGCTCCAAAAAGCACGAAAAATTGTGTCCGTTTGGGCGTTAATGGGTAATAAATGAACCGCTGCTACCAGCGCGCTGCAAGCGTGTCGCGACAAGTTTGAACAGAACTGTGTCTGATGATACTTTCCCCACCCTGAGCTCGCTGGACAAGCCAGTAGGTCGCTCAGTTAATCTCCAAGGGTTAGACACGGTGACACTGAAGCGGTTAAAGCAAAAGCGATGGAGGTTCTGAACCAGCTGACAGAAGCGGACTTCCAGCACTGCTTTCAACAATGGAAAAGTCGTACGGAGCGGTGTAGAGATCGCCAAGGGAGTACATTGAAGGCGAAAAAGTTGCTACTGTAATTGGTCATGAATAAAAAGTGTTATGACAGCAGTTCGGTTATTTAATAGCCACACCTCGTAGGTAAAACTTCTGTACTGAATAGTTAGTCTCAAAAATTCAATGTTTATGAAATTAGAAACACATTACCATTGATTTAATAAGTTAATTGAATAAAATGCCGTTCACCGAAGTCGTATTGGGATCGAATTAATACGAAAACTTCACTTGTCGGTTAACAGGTGGCGTGAGCAGTTCAACGCCGCATCTTACAAAGACGCCCACTGAAAATCAAACGATATTCTGTACGACACGGCTGGATATTGTGTTAAGTAACAGCGGCTTGGTGTGGTGAAGGACGACGCAAACAGTAATTTGATTAGGTATAGTCAGCAGTTTGAATAATTTATCAACCAAAGATATTCGTCAAGTACACGTACACAATACATAATAACAATATATAGTGACAATTGGATGAAAATACGTTGGGCAAGTAGTTTGCCAGTGAGAAACGTAGTCAGAAACGAAAGTCATCGTAGACACACTTTTTGAGGGTTGCTTAAATTCTGATAACACCGGTCAACAAAAGAACATTTTTTATTTGAGTCTGTATTTTAATGACATCATTCTGATTATTAAAGTCAAAAAATATCCAAAATGGTCGTTGATTTTTAAAAAAGTTTGCTTTTGTCGCTTTTATAATGACTAAAAAATATTACATTTTATATGACCAGATACGAGGACATATACATATATACATGACATTTGAAATACAACACATTTTGTATGTTGCTAAGTTCAAAAATGGAATCAGAAACTGTAAACCCGACGTAAACTCATTCTGCTATCCGATCAAACACAGACACAAAAAATCGTTTTAGCTACACATTTAAATGTTTTTGAAGTGTATGAAGCTTATTATAAGCTACATTTCGAATTCAAGATAACAACTAATCTCATTTCTCGTGTAATAACTGTAAAAATCAATTTAGAATGTAAGTAGGTACATATGTAGTCGCAATATAAAATTTTAGCCATTCGGAATTATGTTTTCACAATTTTTTTCATCGCTTAAGATATATTTTTTTTAAATAATTAGCCTAGTATAGGGTAGAAAAAAATATGCCAAACCACTAACAAGAATGTGGAGGGAACGAGATCATATTCAAATCGGATATTTTCGTATGGTTAATCCAAGTAAGCGCAGGGCTGGCAAGAATATCAAAAAGATTTTTTATTCAAATCTATCATCAATGTTTGCTCCAGGGTACGAAATTGTCTTGTCCTTTCTTGTCCGGAACTGATAAATTTCCAAGTGCCTGACATCACAAACTTCTAGCAGAAGCTATGACAACCAAGAATACGTGATCACGAAGAAATTCGAATAATATGCATTTCTAAAGTGTTTTATATGTTTTGTTACAGTAGTAGTTTTTTACTTTTAATAATAAAAATTAAACAAATTCATAACAAAAGCTTGTTTTATTTTTACATACAATAAAGTTCCAAAAATAGGAAACTTCTTGAAATCCATAATTTCATTCTAATTGGAAGGAATACCTGATTCTCATAGAAGACATGAGAATCAGGTATGCAGAACGCAGACTCAAATTTGATGTTGACCGGTGTAATCTTTGTACTACAGTATTGATTATTTTTGCTTCTAATTGGATTACAGCATGTGAGATGTTGCGTCTAATAAGCCAAAGTTGAAGATGAAACGTCGATTCTGTGAAAAGATACCGATAAAGAAGTAAAATCGCGATGTTTTCAAAAAATCATTAGTAACTCAGAAAATATTCAATCCTTTTCAAGTTTCTTGGGCTTTCCCGGAATTTCCCGCTTGAAAACACAGGCCCATAAAATTACAAAAAAATTCATACCACTTATTGTATACGTATTTTGGGTCACTGAATCCGATTTCAGGGTTAGTTTTGGTGGGTTGGCTCGTTATCTGCGGAGAGGGGACTTAGAAGGGCGGTAGGTTAACATGTAATGCTCCTTCAGTACAAGTTTGAACTTGTTAGAGTCATTTGTTTGTTCTTTGTGACTGTTTTCGTAAACTGGTTTTTTCTAGTACGTTTTAAAAATGAGTGACATTAATTTTGAGCAAAGGTGTGCTATCAGGTTTTGCTTCAGACTTGGACACAGCGCAACGGATACTTTTGCAAAACTTCAACATCCCGACGGAGACAGTGTTTTTTCAAGAGCCCCGGTTTTTCGGTGGTTTAAGGCATTCTCAGAAGGAAGAGTCGATTGAAGATGAACCACGTAGCGGAAGGCCTTCATCTTCAAGAACCGATGAAAATGTCGATAGAATCTAGTCAATAGATCTTGTGCGTTCAGATCGTCGGTTGACGACAAGAATGATCCGGGAAGAGTTAAATTTGAATTACACCACTGTTCATCAGATATTGCCTAACGAAATGTGTATGAGAAAAACGTGTCTTGTCACACAGCCATTTCAGTAAACGAGTTTTTAGCCAGTAAAACATTCATGTGGCTCCTCAGCCTCCTTATTCGCCTGACTTGAGTCCTTGTGAATTTTTTCTCTTCCCGAGATTGAAAAATCACCTCCAAAGGACGTCATTTTGGGATTATAAAAAAAACATTCAAACTGCTGTAACCGACCAGCTGTTTGCTGTTACAGTATATGAGTTCCAGCACTGCTTTGAGGAATGGAAGAACCGTCTCCAGGACTATGTGGTTTCCACAGGAAGTTATTTTGAAGAATACTATATATTCGAATAAAAAAAAATCAATCTCATTACTTAATTTACACACCTCGTATCACTGCACATATTTAATAGCGTCATCGGTGACGTGCATCGGTTTTTATTTTGTACGGAGTATACAGGGTGAGTCAGAAAGAATGGGACAAGACTAAATTGGAGATACTAGACACCAAAATATTATGATTGAGCTCAACATGCCTTTAACCAATGTCGCTGGTTTAAGAGATACAGCGTGTTCAAAGTTTAAATTTTATTCTGAAATTTCTCAATAATTGAGAAAGTTTTGATAGTACATATATCTGAAACTTGGTAGCTTTATGTGTTATGGTGTGAGAATTACGAATTTTAAGATTATTTTGATGTTGCTCCTAGAGGGCTCTAGTTTCACCGTATTATTTAGGTATTTTTTTTTTTCAGACGCTGATATTGCTATATTACATATATCGACCCTGATATATATAAGAGACAGCGTGTTCAAAGTTTCAATTGTATTCTGAAATTTCTCAATAACTGAGAAAGTTTTTATAGTATAAATCTGAAAATTTATAGTTTCATGTCTTTTGGTGCGAGAATTACGAATTTTAAGCTTATTTTGATGTTGCTCCTAGATGGCGCTAGTCTCACCATATATTACTCATTCAGGTCGTCTAAATATATCGGTTTTTAAGTTATTTGCATTTAAAAGGTTCAATGCACTTTTTGCTAATTTAAACTTTGAAAACGCTGTATCTCTTAAACCAGCGACATTGGTATAAGGCATGTTTAGCTCAATCATAAAATTTTGGTGTCTAGTATCTCCAGTTTAGTCTTGTCCCATCTTGTACTCTGTACGAATTGATTATAATTTTTGGAGGCCCGTGCTGTGAATTATTGTCATTTCATCGAGTTGTAATTCTATCACACTGTAAGCGCAGGTGAAAGAGCCGCTGAGAAATCGCGTAAATGTTTACTTGCATTTTATACACATGTTCTCGGGCAGTAATTAAGATCGGTGCGAGATTGTGTTTCTGACGTGGCTACGTTACCCATTAATACTTGACACATTTTTAGGGGCAATTAATTTAATAATTTCAGATGTTGGCCTGGCGGGTCTTGTCGAACGGCGGGCCAAATGTGGATGCGAATGAAACCGAAACCTCCATCCGCTCGCGTCATCTCGTTCGATAACTCTTCTTTTTCGCATAGTAGGACATTTTATAGTCCAGTCTGGACTTGGAGGAACGTAATAGTAGAGGAGTTACTTACGAGGTGCGTAAATTAAGGGGAATTTTTTTTTCGAACTTTTTTATTTTGCTTAAATGTTGTAAAAACATCCCAAAAATGATATCCAAAAGGAATTATTGATGGGAAAAATGTTTAACAATTATTTTTGATCTAATTTGCGAAACAACTGTATCACTCCGAAATGTTCGAAAATACCGCTCTGCTGCTATATTTTTAGTATCATATATAGCCTAGAATTTTGGAGTATCTGCGATACGATCGATAATTTGGAAATGATGATATATGGTCCTGGTATAGCAGACTAAAGGTAAAATAATTAACATGCCTGTATTTTGAAGATTTCACGAAGTAAACATGTCTTGAAACTTTGAACGCGTTTTCTTCGAAAACATGTTTTCAAAACTGATGTCAGCATAACTCGCGCAATTTTTATCCGATCGACTTGAAATATTGACTGTAGCTTCTTAGATACATTATCTAAAGCGGTGCACACATTTTTTCAATCGGTTAAAAATTACGGTTTTTATAGACAAATTAAAATAGTTTTTTTTTTTTCGTAAAATTTGATTTTCTTTTTTTCAAACTGCTGGCATTTTGCGCTAAATCAATATTTTACAATAATCTTGTGTACTGCTTTAGAAAAACTCATGTAGATAATGAAAACATTTTTTTTGTTTGTTCTAGTAGCCGTTAAAAAATTGCTGTGCTGCACACCGATGGTCAACAAAAAAAAACCATATGTGTTCAATGTGTATTTATGACGCCATTTTGTATTTCTTATTGCAAAAAAAAATCTGTATATACCTCAACCTCAGTATGTATTCTAAAGCCCTAAGATCGCTTTTTGATCGCTTTATTAGTATAGCAGAAACAAAAATATCAAAGAATGCCTTCACTTTAACACTCCAGGGGGGTCTAACTCCTTAAGTAATGGCACCGATTTTTTTTAAATTTTTTATTCGAATATAATTACAATTCAGTATTGTCTCCTTCAAAATAACTTCCTTAGGAAGCCACACAGCGCTGGAGATGGTTCATCCATTCCTTATAGCAGTGCTGGAACTCATATACTGGAACAGACTTCAGCTGGTCGGTCAGAAAACATTCAAATTGCTGTACATTTGAATGTTTTCTATGGTCCAAAATTGAGATCCCTCGAGGTGATTTTTCAATCTCAGGAAGAGGAAAGACCTGGGGGATGGGACTGGCGACCAGGGTTCCTGGTCCTCCAGGTGTAACGGACAACAAAACTAACAGCGTATTCATGATCAGCGACCCCAAAAACCCCCCAAGTAACCATTTTCGTTTAGATTCAGGTCGAATTCGAGGGAAAACCTCGGGGATGGGCCTGGAGACCAGGGCTCCTGGTCCTCAGGTTCATCGGGGTCAATTTCTGACATAAGATTCGTGATCAGCGACCCCAAAAATCCCCCGAGTAACCAAATTCAGCCCGTTTCGACAATGTATTCTCGAATTATGATTTTTTCTTTAATTGGCTGGAAAAATTGCACCCCAAAAATGCATTTTTTAGGTGCAGTAATGCAGTTTCTGATTTGTATATGACAAAAATAGGTAACATTTTTTTCTAAATTTTGCAAGGAATCCAACGAGTCTAATTACGTCAAAATCCATCTTACTGCGGAAATTTTGGAGGTTTGGCTCTTTTTTTGTGCTAAATTTCCTCGACTATTTCTCACCTGATGCCCTTTTGTTCCAAAAGGTTTTTTGATATCACTTTTGCGCAGATTTTTCTCATCCCCAATCCGTTAGTCAAAATCTGATGAACGGTGGTGTGATTCAAACTCTTTTAACCCTTCCCCGATCATTCTTCTCGTCAACTGACAATCTGATCGCAATTCTGAGAATGCCTTAACCCACCGAGAAACCTGAGCTCTTGAAAAAATACTGTCTCCGTAGGCGTGTTGAAGTTTTGCAAAAGTATCCGTTGTACTGTGTCCAAGTCTGAAGCAAAACCTGATGGCACACCGCTGCTCAATTAATGTCCCTCATTTTTAAAACGCACTAGAATAAACCGGTTTACAAAAACAATCACAAAGAATAAACAAATGACTCTAACAAGTTCAACCTTGTACTGAAGGTACATTACATGTTAACCTACCGCCCTTCCAAGTCTCGTCTCCGTAGTATTGCTAGATCGGGTGCTACGTTGCCAGTCTCATTACTTAATTTACACACCTCGTATGTTTCGGTAATGGATAGAATTTAATTTAATCTATTATTTTCCAAAGCATAAACGCCATATATTCTTATTAAAAGATTTGTATATTTGTTTTTCATATATAAAATTAATTACAATAAATACGTGTTGGAGTGAAGAATTTATTTCACGAATAACACCATCTAATATTCTTTTGTATAGAAGCAGGTACGCAATATTAGATTTAAATATCCTGTAATGGGTTTAAAGACCGTACACCTACGACTTCTATAAATTCGCCCAGTTTAGTAAGTGTCCTCAAACACCCAGCTAAAACTAAATTAATAAGTTAAATTGATTTAGTAATGATATTGAACAAGATACAGAACCTACTCAACTTACGTCATACCTATATGTTTATGAATATGTCAAGTTAGGTTGTAGATACCTACATGTTTAGTTATTTATTTTACGTATTAGTTGTATCTATTGTGAATTAATTAGAAATGAACTAGAATTATTTCTTCGTCGTACCTGGAGTACCTATCAATAATACGAGGTGTGTAAATTAAGTAATGAGACTGGCAACGTATTGCCCGATCTAGCAACACTGCGGAGACAGGACTTAGTAAGGATCAGGAAGGGCAGTAGGTTAACATGTAATGCACCTTCATTATAATCTTATGTATTAAAATTATCTAAATTAGTATAGCTAATCTACAGATCCACAATTAATGCAGTTTTTTTTTTAATTCTTAGCTTATTTGTCTTACTACGCTAAAAAAGCATTGCAGTAATTTAGGTCAAAATATCTTTAAGCTTAAAAATCATAATAATAAATTTTTTATTATATTAAAAATTATAATAAAGTATTTTTAATATTCTGGGTTATTTGTTCATGGTTTATTTCAAATTTGTGGAAAAAATGTGAAAAAATCGAAATTTTGGAATATATTTTTGAATATATTTTTGGCACACAAATGTAAAATCGCAGGACATAGATTTTCTCTAAATAACATTTCCGATATTCTTTTCTGTAGTTTCCTTGTTTTTATTTAAAATTTCAAATTTGACAGATAAAGAAAGAGGCACTGTAATCTTGTTTATTCTAAATAATCTACTGTAATAGGCATACACCCAGAAATAATATAAAATATACAGGGTGACTGGTGATAAAGTATACAAATGATGGGTGGTGATTGTACATCTCAAATGCAACAAAAAAGTTCATCTTGATCATGGTCCGATTCTCAAGCATAAGGGAGAAATTTCAGGATTTGTGTTTTTTTTTTTTTCGGAAAAACGCGATTTTTCGCCTAAAACTTACCATATCTCCTGAACTATTAATCCTATATCAAATTAAAAAAAACACATTGAAAAGCTTATTACATTTTCTTGAAGGAAACACACTTAGCAAGATTCCCATTTAATTTCTATAAGCACACACAATTCTTTTTAAATTTAAGTTTTAAAATTTTTTTAAATTTCTAAATTTCACAGAATTTGACTTTAATCAAACGATATTTTTTGTCTCTCAAACGTGTGCATATTAAACAAAAACCTCCTTTCTTAATAAGTTTTCCAACGGTATACTAATTTAAAAAAAAATCCGTATCAGGTAGAAGAAATCGCATTTCAAATGTAAATCGTGGGCTTCTGCAAAAACCCGTCAAGCCCATATTTGACCCAACTAAAAGTATCTCAACTATTAAGCCGAAAATTAATAGAATAATTAGAGTAATTACAATTAAATTTGTACTGCCCTTTAAATGAGCTTTGTAGTTTTTCCTAAACTGCATACTTAGTTTGATCTTAACCTCCAATTCTTTTCAATGTTTTTTTTTTAAATTTGATGTAGGACTAATAGTTCAGGAGATATGGTAAATTTTAGGCGAAAAATCGCGTTTTTCCGAAAAAAAAAGCAAATCCTGAAATTTCTCCCTTATGCTTGAGAATCGGACCATGGTCAAGAGGAACTTTTTTGTTGTATTTGAGGTGTACAATCACCACCCAGCGTTTGTACACTTTATCACCGGTCACCCTGTACATATATTAAAATTTGTAATAATAACGATGGTTTCCCAAATTTCGTGGAAGCACTGTATATTTACCATTATTCAAGGTTTAAGTACTGTCATTGCTGTTATCTAGACATGTCAAAAAACATCCAGTTTTTTGAAACGTGTGTTATAAATTATTACTATAGATCAAACGTTATTAACCCTTTGCGGCATACATTTTTTATATAATCGGTTTCTCATAAAAAATGGGATTCAGGGTTTTTCGGGGTCGCTGATTACGAATCTGATCTCAGAATTTAGAAATTCAAAATGGCGGATCCCAGATGGCGGACAAAAATTTCAAATTATACCGGATTTCATTGAAAATTGATACACAGAGAATTTAGAGCTCGCTGATTACCAACCTGAACTTAGATTTTAAAAACTCCGGATGGCGGATCCAATCTGATGACTAAATACTTGAAATATTACTGAATTTCACCAAAAATTGCATATAGGAAGTTTTTCAAAAACAGTAGCCTAAAATTGAAATTTACTACTGGATTCATTCCAAAGTTTACATACGGAGCTGTCGGAGTTAGTAATCTCGAATTGGTTATAGTGCCAATTTATATGTAATTACCGATTTTATTCCTACAAAAGGATTGCGGTCAACTTGAAAGTATGAGAAAGATCTTTTTAGATGAGCTATTTTTAATTTTCAAAATTTGAGGTCAGATCCGTAACCAGCAACTCTGTAAACCCCTATATGGGAATTTTCAATGAAATCTGATTGTATTTCAAATTTTCGTCCGCTATCTTGGACCCGCCATTTTGAATGTTCAAAATTTGAAGTTATATTCGTAATCAGCGACCCCGAAAACCAATGTTTAATAATTTTTAATGAAATCCGGTGATGTTTGAAATTTTTTTCCGCCATCTTGGATACGCCATTTTGAATTTCTAAATTCTAACATTAGATTCGTAATCAGCCACTCCAACAACCATTGAATAATAGTTTTTTTATGAAATCCTGTGATATTTGAAATTTTTGTTCTCCATCTTGGATACGCCATTTTGAATTTCTAAATTCTGACGGCAAATTCGTAATCAGCGGCCCCGAAAACATTTGTATAATTTTTTCCGCGCGATGATGCTAAAAAATTTCTCCAATAACGAATTTTTGTTAAAAAAAGGGTTGTTTTTTTTTTTAATTCGTTAATTAATATAAATAAATTAACAAACAAATTCATACCCTTGTGCATGAATTTTAATTCTGTAGCATCCCATGATCATAAAAATACAAAAAACATCAGTTAAAGTTGTTGGACTTCCATTTATGACATTATTTTGAGTTCTACTTTACAATCAGTGTTCTATTTTGATACCTACCCCTGTGCACTGGTAAAATAATAGCTGGCAGCCAAAATTCAGTAATTTCCAATCAAATACTAGGACTCAGTTGTGGATTTGATACGTAAGAACTCCAGATTTCAAATTACATTCTTAAAATGTATAAATGCTGTACGCAAAGACAAGCTTTCTTTGACATTCATTTACTTTGATTTCTAAATTCAAAAATTATTATGTTTACAACGTTTAACAAACACAAAGACGAAAAAAAAACTTTTTTTGTAATAAAGATAAAATAAGAAAGTTAAAAATCTTTTCTACCTTAAAAAAATAAAGTTTGAATTTTGAAACATATGCGTAAAAAATAAAAGTAAAAGTAATTTTTCTTCTTACTGTGTTCTGGGGTTTTAGTATAATATTTATTACAATACTGATGAGAAGCGCATATATTTTAAACCAAAATAAAATGGGAACCGTTCGTAATTCCACATCGGACAAAGACCAACTGGATTTACTGGACTAACAAACACGTCACGCCCTCGAAATCGAGTATTGGATTTCTGGTTGTGTTCGTTTAAACAACTTGTCACAAAACTTTAAGCAAGATATTTATTCCAACATATTTATTATAAAACACTCAAAACATGGCGTACATATAATATGATTTATAATAACATCTATAGGTAACAATAATACACATCAGGAATTTATTTTACAAGAAGACTTATCTCTATGAGGCAAGACGTTTTACGTTCAGTTCGATTTATGTACAAAATGATATAAATAATAATGCAGTTGATATGGAGAGATACATCGCATCGCTGGGGAGCGGTTTAAGAGCACGTACAGTGGAACAAAACATGTAATATAGATGATACACTACTCAAAAAATTAAGGGAGCAAAAACAAGCGAAGTGAAAAATGGTCGTATCGCGAATTTAAAAAAAGCTTTTGGAAGTTCCAAGACTCTAGTTTTCGGACCTGGACCCCAAAATTAGCAATCCGCAAAAATAGCACGGAAATTAATTTTTCCAATTTTTTAGCCTTTTTCTAGCTCCACGAGTTTGGAAAAAATTGTTTCGGTTAAACGACCAAATGGACCAGGTAACCTGTTTATTCTATTTGAATTTTCTTTTTTTAATTGTTTGCTACTTCCATTTGTCGCGGAGATATCCGAAATTGAACGAAAAAGGACGTTTTTGTCTTCAACCATCGATATCTCAGCAACTAATGATTGTATAGGAAATTGAAGGGCAATTTCGGAAACTGGAATAAAGGTCCTATAAAATCCTGCCAATACATTAAAAAAAATCTCCACCCTCAATATCGACTTGAAAAAAGCTGAAAAAAAGTGACTTTTTCCCTTGTTTTGGTAAATCGACTGCATCTTAAGAAATATTGATGGGGAGGCTAGGACTTTTAGGAATTTTTACACCTCAATGTACCTCCAATAGCCCTGTAAATCTGCAGATCGATCCAACTGTAGCTTCTAAGAAATGTTTTCCTACAGATCCGAAAACTAGACTCTTGGAGCTTCAAAACTTGTATTACCGAAAGTACAGGAAATTGTTGTATAACATTTATGTATATAAAAAATATATATATTTTTGTGGGAAACAGAAAAAATAAACTAGCTAAAATTATTTCACAAAGCATGCCCAATAATTATCGGATAGATATCTGAAAATTTTGCAATATTTAGCAACATTTCGTAGGAAAATGCAACTAAAAATCTTTCTTCACTTAAAACATCTATAATGATGAATTTTAAAACATCTTCGTACATGTAGACTAGCTATATCGATCAAACTGGAAACAATAAACTTACAGTGGTCATTCTAGAACAGAAACTTTAAATTCTAGAACAAAAATTTTAAACCATGTTGAAAATGTCAAGCCTGTTTTTAATGCGTTTAATTTATAAAATTTCTGTAATTTTAATATTGTGGTTCAAATTAATATAACTACCTGCAAACTCTATTCTGTAAGTGTGTTTTAGTTACCATTTTAATATTTAAACATTCAGTTACTATTATATTAAAATTAAATATGACTGTTTTACATTAGGATGAAATATGTGACAGTTGGTATGCCCTGAATAATAGTATTGCACTGTACAGCTTAAGTACAACATATGGTGATACTACATAATCTGATGCGATTACTATATCTGTTAGCCGAATCGAGTATAGTCAAAAAATGTTATAAAGAACCTTGCAATATGCTAGTGATCCATTCAGCTTGCCTGAAAATATGGAAAGATAAAAAAAATATCCTCAAGTAAAAGTACATGACCTGCATATGAATGCTTATCGTCTAACCTCAGTCCAAGAATTGTTACCAAACAATTTTTGATTTATGGGTAATTTGTAAAATAATGGAATCGGCTTTGAAAAAAACCTGTCTTACAAAGTAGGTATAGTTTTAACTCTATGGTTATGTTAATTCTCAACAATAGTAATAGAACAGAAATATTTAATAATATTTCGTGTAATAGTTTAAAGTAGGTATTTAGTATTTTTTGGAAGTATGAAATTGGCAACGAAATTCCTTAAAAACGTGTACAAATGTGAATAAACAAGAATATGTTTGAGGAGAATTTATTTTGCTTTTATTTTTCCTTATTATATTGTTTTCCATCGCTTCATATGTATTGTTTTCTTCCAAATTATTTAATCTATTTACATTTTGGTACATTTTGCAAAAAAAGTAAATAAATTAAAATGTTGATAATATTTTTTGTACTACAATCAACACTCTAACTGTAATTTATTACATTTTTATCACTAATTTCTTACTCAGGTCACTTGTTTTGGCTTTTTTTACATATAAATAATATATTTTTTTATAAGAGCGTTCAACTTTCAAGAAAGTTACAATGAACTGATGTTAAAATATCTTTTAACACAATCTAATGATCACACATTAAATATCAGTCTAAAAATCCTTTAAAGCCCACTTCGTCTGCAGCAGAAATAAATAACAGACAAAAACCAGTCACACAAACCTAAGACATTAAAAAGTCCATTACACCTACAGCACAGTCTATTCGAATATTAGCATTTTCGCATGGTCATGCAAGTAAAGTTTTCCAAATATAAAAGTTAAAAATCATTGATTACCTTGCTGCTACAAATTGTGGTGACATAATGCAAACCACAGAAACATAGAATGGAAATGCTAGAGAAGCCGAAGCGACCCAAAGTTTGCAATCCATGACGTTTTTATCATAGAACATGCATGAAACAAAATTACGAAGTAGGTTGGACATGCTGACAGTTGGTTTGTAATAAGTGACGTTTATTGCGTATTTTAACACATGAAAATATATTTTCCTAGTTAGAATTTGGTTGTGTAAGTAAGTACGTCAATAATAATCAAATGTCAGTTTATCGTAGATTCAATATTTGACAGAAACATTTCCGACGTAATTTCACTTTTTAGCTATATTTTGAATCGTCAACATACAAAATTTTCAGGGAGCTTACCAGGATATTAATTCGCAACAGGTTTTGATGAATTTTTGTAACGGTTTATTAATTAATTCGAATGTATATCGCTTACCAGTCAAAATTAAATTAATATCTCTTCAAGGGGCAGACATTCGAACCCACGATAGTGTTCACTAAAAAGTTAGAATTTTCTTTAAACTTTAGGACATTATTTATCTTAACACTTAACTAGTTTTGAATTGAAAACGTACAGAGTGAGTTTTTGAGAATTGCCACCCACATTTTCACCGTCATTTTTTAGAGCAGTTGTTTAATTAACATTATTTTTTATCCTGTTTTTATTTGTTTGTAGAATCTTGGTTGACCTCATTACAACGATATAACATATGTTGTACGTTTTTCCACAGGTTTCAATTAAGGATATAAATATTGTGCATCGAATATATAAAATAATATACTCGTCAAAGTGACGTAATTTATAGTAAGCTGAACAAATGAACAAATCATTTAAATAAATTATCAATTTTAGGTACATCTTTTATCTTTTCATTTTATTTCATTGCCTATTCGGATATAACAAATATTTCTCAAAATTGACATATTTAATAATATAAAAATCATCATTTACAAAACTACGTTAAAAAATAACAACAAAGGAACCAAGGCAGCGAATTTAGTGTCCTTTTTTGACACCAACCGGTAACTATCCACAGCTTACTATAAATTAAATATTCATTACTTACTATAGAGACATCCCAAAAAAACGTCATCAAAGTTGGCCGAGAAAAAAAAGACGTATGTCTATTCTTAATCGAATTTATAACCTTATTTACTTGTCAAGACTGTCACATCATATGACAGACATTGTTTATTTTACAATTGTGACAGTCACTTGTCAAAAATTTGACATGACCGAAAAGCTTCCACATGACCGCTATTTCTATCTCGCTCGTTCATAGCCAGAGTTGATGACGTTTATTTTGGATGTCTATATAATCATACTCTTGAGTATATTATTTGATATATTCGATGCACAATGTTTCAAAACTCTGTGGAAAAAAGTACGACATTTGGTATATCGTTAGATCAAAAGAATAATCGGAATTACAAAACGACATTAAAAAATATATGTTATTTCAAATAACATATATTTTTGTTTCTATACATGTTTGGCTACATTTTTGTTTTAATTGTTTGTCTGACTGACATTTCAGAAAAAAATAAGTCATCCTGCAAGCATTTTTTTTTTCATAGCTGTAAGAATAAGAGGGGGAAAGGGGTAGGAATTCTCCCGCATTCACCCTGTACAAGCTTTTCAGATATCAATCTTATCAGGATAATAATTCACATGTTTTGACTAATTTTTGCAAGAGTAATATTTATTTGATTGTCTATTGTTTATTATGTATTAAAATTTATATTCATTTCTTTTCAAGGAACGCACAACCAAATTAATTTACTACAGTGGATTTTACTGAAAGTTTAAAGTTTCTTTAAACGTTAGGACATTCTGCCAACTTTTAACTAGATTTGAATCGACAACGTACGAGATTGCCAGAAGGCTTGCCAAAATATTAGAAATTTACTGGGACCAGAATAGGTCTGGGGGAAGTTTTTTGGGTCGCTAAATCCGATTTTTTGAGTCAGTTTTGTCCCATCAGACCTGGGTTGCTCGTAAGTTATATTTTTGGGGCAAAAATGTCCCCAAAATTATAACATAGATAAGAAAAAAGAACATTAGGAAGAATTTGTGCTTGATTTGTCATGATAAAATCAAATTTATTATTAAAAATAAAATTTCTCACATTACCTTCCTGCAATGATCAATTTGAGCCATAATTCCAGCCAAAAATTTCAATTTTCTGTATATTATTTCAAGTCTTACTCAAATTTACCATTCGTTAAAGAGAAATAATGTTTTTGTATCTTTCCTTTCCTCATTACTTTATGTTAAATTTCGTAACCAATGTTCCTAAGTTTTTTTTTGTTACCTAAAAGGAAATCTAGAAAGTCGACACTTCAACCTAAATTAAGGCAACATATTGAGCTAGCTCCTTTGATTTGGATTCAAGATTTCTGATCACTATCCTGTAACACCCTTGAGGAAGAAATTGTTCAACACTTGAAATTGAATTCGAGAAATAGACATTTTTGGAAAAATTGTGGTTCTAAATTATGATACGTCATTTTTTATTTTTCATTTTAGACTTTGGATTCGTGATCAGCATTCTCGGCAATTGGTTTCGCCTTATTCCCTTTAACGAACGGTAAATTTGAGTAATATTTGATACAAAATTGAAAAAAAACAAAATTTTTGGCCTAAAATGGTCATAGCAGGAAGCTAATGCGAGTAATTTTATTTTTAATAGTCAAATCGGTTTCAAAATCCTGACAAAGAAATTACGTCAGAAATCCTTCCTAACGATTCTTTTTTTTTACCAATGTTAAAATTTTGGGGCCATTTTTACCCCAAAAATGGAATTTACAAGAAACCCAGATCTGATGGGACAAAACGAAGTTCAAACTTGGATTTAATGACCCAAAAAACTCCTTCAGACTTATTCTTGTCCCAGGAAATTACTGTTATTTTTTTTGTTGTTGACCAGTGTAATTATAGGCACCAGTTCTTCACGAAAATTTGCATAGAAAGTGCTTACACCTACATTAATTTGGATAGGTATCTATCTCTTACTGGTTGTATTGAAATTCATTTTTCTTTTTGTTTTCTTTAAAGGTTAGAGCTAGTATTTGACAACGTAGGAGATTTCCAGAAATCTTACCAAGACAGTAATTATTGGCAGCAGTTCGAATTCGAGAAATATATATTTTTGGCAAAATTGTGGTTCTAAATTATGATACGTCATTTTTTATTTTTTATTTTAGACTTTGGATTCGTGATCAGCATACTCGGCAATTGGTTTTGTCTTATTCCCTTTAACAAACGGTAAATCTGAGTAATATTTGATACAAAATTGAAAAAAAAAATAAAAATTTTGGCCTAAAATGGTCATAACAGGAAGCTAATGCGAGTAATTTTATTTTTAATAGTAAAATCGGTTTCAAAATCCTGACAAAGAAATTACGTCAGAAATCCTTCCTAACGATTCTTTTTTTTTACCAATGTTAAAATTTTGGGGCCATTTTTACCCCAAAAATGGAATTTACAGGAAACCCAGATCTGATGGGACAAAACGAAGTTCAAACTTGGATTTAACGACCCAAAAAACTCCTTCAGACTTATTCTTGTCCCAGGAAATTACTGTTATTTTTGTTGTTGTTGACCAGTTTAATTATAGGCACCAGTTCTTCACGAAAATTTGCATAGAAAGTGCTTACACCTACATTAATTTGGATAGGTATCTATCTCTTACTGGTTGTATTGAAATTCATTTTTATTTTTGTTTTCTTTAAAGGTTAGAGCTAGTATTTGACAACGTAGGAGATTTCCAGAAGTCTTAACCAAGACAGTAATTATTGGCAGCAGTTCTTGACCAAAATTTTCATCAATCGCTTACTGACCCAACTGAAGTTAAGTAATATTTCTTCGTCCGCATTTTCCACAACAAATAGCTTCGTTAAAATTCGACTTACGTGCCCTTAAAACGCAAATACGTTCTCATCAATTATCAGTCTAAGAATATGAGGGTTACGTCAACAGGAAATCACTGAAATCCGCCGGCTCCAGCGCGTGCTCTGTGAAATCCGTGTGCAGGAGTGCCGGAAGGGAAGGATCCCCGAAGTCCACGGGCGACAGGGACGGCTCCGGGAAGTCCGGCGACGCCAGCAGCGACCGGAGTGATCGGACAGCGGCAGCGACTCCCCGTCCGACTCCAGGAACAGGCAGTCCAGGTCGCTGTAGTCCGACAGCGACTCCACCTCGTTGGACCCCTTCAGTGCGGCGCTCAGCGTCGAGATGTACTTCATGGCCAGCCGCAGCGTGGTGATCTTCGTCAGCTTCTCGTTGGTGCCGGGGAGCTGTGTCGCCTGCATGTGGGGGACGACGCGTCTGAGAGTCTCAAACGCCTGGTTGATCTCCCTCATCCGATTCCGCTCCCTGGCGTTGGCCGTCTTGCGCCTGTACTTGCTCAGAGGGGCGGCTTTCTGCTTCGGCTTGTGCGACTTGCTCTGCCTGGAGTTCGTCTCGGTGAGGGCCTGTTTCGCGCTCTCCGTCACCCTCCTCAGCGACCTCGGTCGCAGCGAGTACTTGTCTTCCTTCGCCGGCGACGAGGCGTTTTCGAACTCGTCGTTCGTGTTGTTGTTGGCGTCGGTGTAGTTCAGCTCGGAAATCTGCGACGACAGACGGTCGGACAGATCGCTGTACTGCAGCAACGAGTCCATTTTAATCACAGTTTATTGCACTTTACACTTAATCACAGTTTCTTTTTGTTACGTATAATTTCACGTGGCGAGCATCGAGATCTCCGCTCTATAGAGGTTCGCCGTCCGTGTGCACGTCGAAGTCTCCGATATATAGTCGAATTAGTGGCGCTGAAGGTCCTCGGCGGTGTTGACCGTACGACTCCGGGTTGGTCACTGAGTTTTGTCGGGTGTCTGCGGCCGGTGGTACCGCGGATTCCCCACCTGAGCACGCGATATGGCCCGCATCACAATACGTGCGCGTCAGGCGAGGAGAAATGATGAATTGGAAGATCATTGTGAAGGAGGAATAAACGGCGATAAAGATCTTTAGCGTAAATGATTAAGAGCTCAGATTATTGTGAAATACTCTGGACGTATCATTAGCGCTTTAACGTAGTGAAGTTTTCTAAAAGAGTTGTCGATGTAAGTACTTAGCGCGTGGTTGAAAACTGCGTTTAATAGTAAAGTACTCAAACAAGAATTCAGCGTAACAAGGTGTCATAAAATCAGGGTATAGGTACTTTAAGTCCTTGTACAATAATTTCAGGAAATTCTTGCAACAATAATGCATTTTTAGAGTATCGATGGACAACAAAAGTTTCAAAAAAATTTCAAATCTTGTGTGTGCTTATTTAGATTAGCACCGTTTGCGTTATATTTGAGTTAGAGACTTGCGGTTTTAATTTTCGGTAGCCTATAAGGTTAGTTGCAATGCCCCGAAGGCGCCACGTTGTGACTTAAACGGTTCACGGTCCACACCGCAAAAACCAACCCCATGTCGAAATTTGAATTCACAAGATTTTGACAGCACTTTCAGAGACCTACAGTAGAAGGACGCAGTTATGCAAAAACTCCATCTCGACACACATTAAGACCTCCTCATTAGTTTCTGTGTATTTAGTCGCTTTCCCATTTCTTTAACCCATTTGCAGACCCCGGAAGCGACCATTTTGCATTTGCGCTGGATTTTGCGTGAGGATTGCGTGGGTTTTACGGGGTCTGGAAATGGGTTGAAAAGATGGGACAACGACCAAATACCCAGAACTTATTGAAGTGGTCTTAATGTGTGCCGAGATGGAGTTTTTACCATACAGCGTCCTTCCTACTCCATACTGTAGGTCTCCGGAAAAATCTTGAGATTGCCAATTGAATCGACATGGGGTTGGTTTTTTGGGGTGTGGACGGCGAAACGTTTAAGTCGCAGCGTAGCTTCTTTGGGGTATGAAAACCAACCCTTTAGGCTACCGAAAATTAAAAACCGCAAGTCTCTAACTCGAAAAGAACGCACGTGGCGGTAATCTAAAAAGTGTTACGCTAATTTTGACGTGCAGTTTATATACAATTTTGAAATTACACAGGCCGACAAGATTTTAACCCAGAAACCAGAATAAATTTTTCCAAAGGTTTTTGATCCGCTGAATTCGAATCCGAGGTCCAAATCTCTCAATTGGCTCTGGTTTTCGAGGTATCCTAAAAGTGCAAAAAAGCGATTTTGGCCTATACTTGAGGTTATGTAGCATCACAAAAAACTGTGAACAACATCTTAAAGTACAAGTCTTGCCCTTTTAAATGACGTGAAAAGATATTTGAATTTACTCAAATATCTTTTTTTCGCTGCGATATCGCATTTTTAAATTTTTAAGTTTGTGAATTTCTCTGTAATTGGAAACCTATTAAGAATCTCATGTACACCAAACAGTCGATTGGTTTTTTGATTAGAAAACACTGAAAATGTTAAAAAACAGATTTTCAAAATGTTTCGAGGAAAATTTTGGAAATATGACCTTGGATTAGATTTTTTACATGAGTAATCATTGACCTGTTATTGAATTTCAAACATTTTCAGTGTTTTCTAATCAAAAAACCAATCAAATGTTTGATGTACACGCGATCCTTAATAGATTTTCAATTATAGAAAAATTCACAAACTTAAAAATTTCAAAATGCGGTATCTCAACGAAAAAAAAAAGAAGATATTTGAGCAAACTCGACGGCATTTAAAATAGCAAGGGTTATATTTTAAGATGCTGTTCATAGTTTTTTGCGAATAAAAAAAATGCGATGCTACATAATCTCAAATATAGGCCAAAATCATTATTTTTGCACCTTTAGGTTAGGATATCTCGAAAACCAGAGCCAATTGAGATATTTGGACCTCGGAGTCGGATCCAGCGCATCAAAAACCTTTGGAAAAATATATTCTGGTTTCTAGGTTAAAGCCTTGTCGGCCTCTATAATATTATAGAGAAATTCACAAACTTAAAAATTTCAAAATGCGATGTCGCAGTGAAAAAAAAAGATATGTGATTAATATATGTGAGTAACTCGACGTCATTTAAAAGGGCAAGGCATGTACTTTAAGATGTTGTTCATAGTTTTTTGAGAAAAAAAATTGCGATGCTACGTAATCTCAAATATAGGCCAAAATCCCTTTTTTTGCACTTTTAGGTTAGGATATCTCGAAAACCAGGCCAATTGAGAGATTTGGACTTCGAATTCGGATTCAGCGCATAAAAAAACCTTCGGAAAATATATTCTAGTTTCTGGGTTAGAAGGTCGGCCTAATTTTGTCGGCCTGTGTTATTTATCTTTTTTAATATTGAAGAAATAAGTTATTTAACAAAAACAAACACAAATAATCGTCCGTATGCTAGTCAAAATTATTTATAAATACTGAATAATTTGATAACAATATCACCATATTAAGTGTTTTTTTTGCATGGATTTTATTTTGCTTGAAGTACCTACCTATACGTCGAAAATTGTTGAATAATATCAATGAGTAAAAAAATGTAGGGATATATTTATTATAGGTATATAGATAGATAGGTAGATGAGACTATGGAGAAACTTAATTTTTGACGTTATTTATTAACTGATACAGTGGAGTAGTCGGTAAAAAAAACTAAATTTGTTAAAGTAAAATTAATAATATAGTAGTCAGTAAAACAACTAAACCCAAACCAAGTGAGTATATTTTTGATTATGTAATTTCATAAACAATAACTAATGACAATAATTTTGGAAATTATCCATACAAAGTGTAAATACAAACGCTGCAAAAAATGATGTACATTAAGTAAAATGTGATCATAACTTACTGCAAGTAGTATTTATATATATTTCCACTTTAATGGCAGTATGCTGCATATATGTACGTATGATAAATTATAGTATAACACATTTAATTATAAAATATGATTTCAAGTGGCTTTTTAATGCTTAAACATTTATTAAATGGACGTAGAAATAATCGTTTATATAAAAACGGAAGAACCAGTTGCGAAGTAACCAGTTCTGAAAATGTGATGATAGAAATCATTTCTGAGAACATCTTAGCTGTTTCTAATATTACTAAGGCTTTGTGTGTCTCTTTAGTTTAACATTTTTGTGGCTATGTGGATGTAATGTCGGTTGTAATATGCGACTTAAAGACATTTAAATTTAAGTTATATACATATATAAAAATATGTAATCAATTACATTCTTGTATAAAGAATAAGTTTTAAAGTTAATTTTTTACTAAAAATTTCTTTGTGTAACCATATCAAACTTTTAGTGTACAATAAAGAGAACAATCTGCTCTTTCGGATATTGAAAGAAAACCTGCGGGTTATCATTAAAAAAAATAAAATTGGTCTCCATAATATCCAAAAGCGAAAAGATAAAATAATTTCATGTTAACGGAAATATGACAAATCAACTGATGAAAAACTTTTGTTCATGACATTTCTTCATATACAAGGTTTTTAAAAAGTTACAGGCGTTATGCGTGACTTTTCCCACGCTCTAGATTATAAAACATGTATACAACAATCGACCAGCAGTATAACTATAATTTAAACGTCTTTTTAGTTTAAAAATTAGTAAAACTGGTCTAATCTTTAAGTTAGTTTTAAAAAGTTAAAATTTAGTTTCAAGATCACCATGAAATTGCCAGGAAAAAGTCCTAAAACTTTTGTGGTTAACATTTTTCCCCTAAAATGCTCTCCCACCGAGTTTGTCTGCCGCACCGGGACTTTTGGCTCACTCTGTATATGAAATATTTTAATTTTAAATTTAAATCACCCTTAACACAGCTGTTAAGGGTAGGGGAGACTGTTGTACCATGGAACACTTTCTGGTTTTTATTTTTTTTTAATCTGAATATGAATTTTAAAGGCTATATGAAGACAATATTTTGAAGAATATACTTTTAGATAACTAATTCAGTTATTTCAAAAATTTTAAGAAAATATTTTCGATTTTACAACCTACTTGAAATTGTAAAACAATTTGTTCCAAGGTACATGATAATATTGTACCTTGGAACTCCACCTCTTGTACCTTGAGAGGATGTTAAATAAATGAGTAAATTAAGTCGAGCAATTGCACTTAGTAAATATTTAATACAGATGAAAGCCTATTTTACATTTCAGGTTGACATTATTTTACATTATATGTATTTGGAATGAGTGAAATTTACTTCAAAAACAAATTGCTATTCTAGTCTTTTTGAACGCCACATTTTTTAGGATTCGGAAGCTTTATTACGTCTGATTGTGCTACATCAAAGACTGTATGACTCTCATACCAAAACTTATTTGATTCATTAATTCGTTTGAGAAATTTAACCTGTAGATCAGTATCCTGTACAGTACATACAGGTGTTTCTCCAATATAAGGTTCTACGGGTCCTTTTTTCTTTAAAAATTGAACTAAAACAAAATCACCAATCTGCAAATCCTCAGCTTCAAACTTTTTCTGATCTTCAATATCGACCAGATCACTTTCTAAATCGATCATGAAGCTGCCTTTTTCATCATACTCATCAGACAATTAGAACCTCGTCTTCATCGGAATCGCTTTCCATTAATTTTCGGGTAACCTTCTGAACTTTTGGACTATGTGTTATTGTATTATTACGTATTATTATGTATTATTATGTATTATTGCAATTTTCTGATATCCATTTGAAAAAACGTGAAACCTATTGTACCTTGGAACAGTTCTAAGGTACAGGAGGTAATAATGTTTCAAGGTACACAGCACTACATATATGGAAAAAATGCATCACAATATTTTTAGGTTATCTTTGAAATTGAAACAAATCATATCAAAATACTCACCAAATATACGTTTAGCTACTACACAAAACAAATTTCAAATAAATGACAAAGTATAATTGTAATAACTCGAGAATTGATTTTGAAAACTGTTACTTTTCAAAGCCAAAATATTATGCGACTCATTGCTCGATGCGCGCACAACAGATTTTCTGCTAAATCGGGGTACAGAGCCCTGGCTAAAGATAGTATAACTTAATTATACTTCTAGATAATAGATGTTAGCACAAGGCAAACTATTACAGAGTGTTCCGAGGTACACTGTACTCAAGGTACAACAGTCTCCCCTACCAATGAACCATTATTGTCTCGCTCTTTTTCAGAGTAGCATATCAAAGATTCTACTAACGCTTTGCAACAGCTGTTTAACTGTTTTGTCATTTCGCAAACGGATGGATGACAACTATAATACTTTGATTGTCCTGAAAATAACAGTTTTTCGATGCAAGATAAAAGTTTTAAGCTAAAAAAACACAGAAACCACTAATGAACAAAATTTAAGGTTCAGATAATTTCAAATTTCAAGATAAATTCAAACTAAAAGTTCAAAAAAATATAGTTGTTTATCTTACATTATCTTGCATAGAGACGCGAGAATTCATTACCACTTTATTTTGCTTTTCGATACCTTAAAATGGCGTTTTGATTTAAATTGTCTAACAGCTTTAGTAAAGAGAAAAATCTCTACAAAAAAATTGTTTATCGATTTCATTACACACAGTACCATGCTTAAAATACTATTTATATATCGTCATACACATACAAATGTGTTATTTATTAATTTCCTGTTGCACACCTTTTCCACACCCCCTTGTACGTATGTGCTAATATGTAATAAAATTATATTTAAGCCGGTGATTCGGGGCCTCTCCCCGAAGAACATATGAGGCGTGTAGGCCAGTACGCTCTCTCATACAATGTCGAGTCTTTTTAGTTGTCGGTTCCATACCATTGAACATTACAACTAGATGCGCGTGTTTGTGTGTGTATGGGTACGTATTAGACTTTTAAAGACTTATTAATAATAAAAGTTAGATAATTGTAAGGCAATTTTAAAATGTACTTAGTAAAAACTGTATTAATAACACAGGCACACAACCTCAAAAAACGCATTAAGGAAGCCCGAAAAATCTCGAACAAGTAAATAAAAAGCTTAAACCACTATTATACTACTAAACCACTATTTCTTTACGCATTTTGGGGCGCAATGTCAATATTAAACTTGTAAAGTTAAATCGCAACTGCGCGATGGCCGATGCGAATGTCTCCAAAACGGCTGATAACACATCCTGCTCGAACCAAAGCTCGTCCAAGTCCAAATCGTCCAATCGCGGCTACAAAAAATCAGTTAACATGTCTCTGTAACGCATTCCGTTTACTGTAACGCTGTTATCATCTTCATTTCGAAAGAAGTACGGACCAATGATGCCACCACTCCAAAACCCACACCAAACAGTCACTCTTGCAGGATGCATTGGCTTCTCTATGACTACGTGTGGATTTTCGGAACCCTTAATCCTACAGTTCTGTTTATTAACGTGTCCTCCAATATGAAAATGAGCTTCGTCCGAAAAAAATGATTTTTCCATTGAAATCGGCGTCATTTTCAAACTCTTTTAAAGCCCACACGGAGAAGCGTTAACCAAGTGGATGGTCATTTTCCCTTACCTCTTGAGTAAGTTGCAATTTGTAAGCAAATAATCCGAGGTCTTGATGCAATATTCTCCTCAGAGAAGTGCGACTGACATTAAGTTGTTGTGCTCTGTGACGAGTGAGGTTCTTGGGTTTTCACGCACACTTTGGGAACAGCAGCAATTCTTTCAGCTGTGCGCACCGGACGAGCACGTGGATAACTTCTGTTCATCCTTAAGCATGCCAGTTTCAGGAACTTTCCTTAAGAACTTTCTTACACCCGGCGCTGACGGAGCTTCATTTCGACCAAAAATTGTTCTCAATTTTCTCACCGTTTCTGCAACACTGCATTCACTTTGGAAATAATTTTTCAATATTTCCCAACGTTGTTCAAGCGTAAACCGATCCATTTCTTACAGCGGAGGTTAGACACCACATATATGTAAAATGTCAAGCGCGTCAGTCTCGGCAATGTAGAAATAACACTCAGTTTAAAAAGAAACCAATAGATGGCCCACCCTTTAGTAGCGAATTTACTTCGTCCACTATTTGTAGTGACTGCGCTGCAGCTGCAGCATCGGCAGGATTGAATTGTAGAATAACAGCTTTTATTTGCTGGAAATGTACGGAATAATAAAAAAGCGGCTTTCAGCCATATTCCTCAACGAGTAAGAATAAGGTGTGGTGGTTCGGGAATACCGAGACATTTGCTGTGAAACTCGCGATGACGTTTGGGGGATTTTAAGGACAGTTTTTTGTACCCACTATTAATGGGCTACTAAGAGCATCGTGGGGGCACCATTGGTCATAAACATCACCACCTGACAGTTCAGATTGTTGACAGTTCAAATTTTTCACGGGTCTCCAACACCAGTCTCATAATTTCCCTCAAAAAGGTAGCCCATGTTCGCAACAATGACATCTTTCTATCTACTGTAATATCCGTGATGCCTTAGAAAACCATCGAAAATTAGACACATATTGTAGGTACGATATAATTATAAAAAATCCTAGTGTTACAGTCAACTAGGAATAGACGGTTTTTTAAAACTCATCCAAAACCAATTATTTCTTAGTTTATGTAACAGTACTAAATACGTACTAATGTGAAATGTAAAAGTGTTAATATATTGGTTGGTTAAGCAAACAGAGGTGTAACACATAATTAGAATATGTGAAGAAAATGCCCGAAGCTCCATTTTCACCAAGTTTAATTAATCATTGTCATCTGCTATTGCCTGGAGGTACATTTTTGCATCATTAGACATAATAAAAATGAAAGAAATTATAATTATATGTCTAAACCTCGAAGTATTGAGAAAGGCTCGAATATGGTGTCATATATTTGTCTAAATATATACTGTTATGGGTTGATTATAATTAGGGATGGCCGATTGCGCCACAAAACAGCGGCGCGCGGCGGGAGGGTTATTGACTTCTGACCGTCTGACCGAAACTAGCATTAGTATTTGTCTGTTCGAGCTGTTTATGTCGTCGGCGTCAGTATTACCTTAACAATAAAATGTCACGTGCAAACGTCTGAAAAACTACCATTTTCTGACAAAATGAATATATTAATTTACTTTATTTAATATACTAAATATTATTCAATTTACTATATTTTTTTTAATATACCTACTAAATAATTTAATATACTAAAAAAATATATTACTTTATTTAATTATACTGAAATAGATTAAACGTGCATTAAAAAATATACGGCTGGTATAACCACATTACCAAATGTGGTTATTGACAAGAAATTTCCAGCAAATAGGTACAAGCTATTGTTTAACAATTCAATTCTGCTGAAGCTACAACTATTAAGAAGAACCAGACTAAAGTTCAAGATATGTCCGTTGACACAGCTTTAAAAATTATTTCTAGTAACTTTAAAGGTTTGTATGACGCCACACAAAAATTACAGAACAGTGCGTTGTCATTAGCGCAGACATTACAAGCTATAGGTGACTCAATAAATATAGGTGACTCAATAAATGAACCAGTTAAAAATAAGTTCGAAAGTGTATTAAAGAAAGACAACGGTTTTACCAAATTAAGACAAATTTGTGACTGAGCATCCACAGATCCGTTAAGTGAGTGCAGATTATTTTAATTATGTCTGTATTATATCAGTAGAAGTAGAATTGCCGTTCTCACAATGTAAGCATATACATTCACACACACAGCGAACAAGACTCTCGGAGACAACTATAGAAACTTATCTGATGCTACAAAGTTTTTACGAATCTTCTCCAGTAATACTGTTAATCAAGCTATATCGTCAAGCTGATTAAGAGGGTAAATTTTACATGCGAGGTGTATAAATTAAGTAATGGGACTGGCAACATAGCGTTCGATCTAGAAAAACTGCGGAGACGGGACTTGAAAAGGCTGTAAGTTGATATGTAATGCACCTTCAGTACAAGTTTGAACTTGTTAGAGTCATTTATTTGTTCTTTGTGACTGTTTTCGTAAACCGTTTTTTTCTAGTGCGCTTTAAAACAGAGTGACATGTTTAGGTGAGGTTTTGCCTCAGATATAGACAAAGCGCAACGGATCATTTTGGAAAACTTCAACACGCCTAAGGAGACAGTGTATTTTTCAAGAGCCCGGTTTTTGGATGGTTTAAGGAATTCTAAGAAGGAAGGGAGTCGATTGAAGATGAAACCACGCAGCGGAAGGCCTTCCTCTTCAAGAACCGATGAAAATGTCGAGAGAATACGGAATCTTGTGCGTTTAGATCGTCGGTTGAAGGCAATAATGTTTGGGAAAATGTTTGTTCATCAGATTTTTACTAACAAATTGGGGGTAAAAAAAGTCTGCGCAAAAATGGTCCAAAAAAACCTTTCCCAGAAACAAAAGGACATCGGGAGAGAAACGTGTCTTGACATTTTATGGAACATGTCATTACTGGTGGTGAGACGTGGGTGTTTGAGTACGATCCGGAAACCAAGCGCCAAGCATAGATGGCACACTGCAAGCTCTTCAAGAAAAACAAGAAGTCGAAGATCAAATGCATGCTGATTTGCTTTTTTGATAGCCACAATTGTCCACAAAAAGTTTGTGCCTTCAGGCCAAACAGTAAACCAACACTTTTACAAAGAGGTTCTTGAAAAACTTCGAAAATAGGTCGTGTATGTGAGACCAAACATCAAGAACAACTGGATGTTGCATCACGACAATGCGTCTTGTCACACAGCCATTTCAGTAAACAAGTTTTTAGCCAGTAAAACCTTCCTGTGGCTCCTCAGCCTCCTTATTCGCCTGACTTTTTTCTCTTCTGAAGATTGAAAAATCACCTCAAGGGACTTCATTTTGGGACCATTGAAAATATTCAAACGGCTGTAACCGACCAGCTGAAGGTTATTCCAAATATGAGTTGCTGTTATGAGGAATGGAAGCACCATCTCCAGCGCCGTGTGACTTCCCAAGGAAGTTATTTAACATTAAATTGTAATTCTATTCAAAAAGAATTAAAAAAAAAACAGTATGATTACTTAATTTACACACCTCGTACTTGTATGGCTATAAAGTGTGAATTTATTGCTTTTGTTAGTATATTTAATATTCGTTACATTATTACATGTATTATATTATGATTGGTACGCCTATGTCCAGTGGCACGTTTTGGCTAACTATATGCATAAGTATCCATTTGCATCGTGTCGCCAATGGTGCGTACCTAGTCAACCGAGCATTATTATCAAACATCCCAACAAGACTGTCAGGCGATACAAACGGGCTATTGAGCTTTCGTGAAATATAGGAAATCTGTAAGCTCCGGTGTAACGTTTGAACAGCGAAGCGTAACGAGACGGTAATCTATTTGGACAGGACATGTTGACAGGCTCACAATATCCATGATGTATTTATATATAGCACGGAGAGCACGTGGTCCGCTCCGGATCATTTATGGAGTGTGTCGCCTACGATATAATTAGTAATGCGAGTCGACAGCCAGCCACCCACGCTTTATAACTCATCAATTTCTATTTATTCCCCTATTGATCTTGCGTTCTACACGAAGGTAATTTATCGCATTCGAATTTCCATACACGCGTGATATCGCCAAATACAAACGACCTGAATCACCGGCTCCGGCGAGCCGGAGGAAATTAATTCGTTTTAATGGAAGTAACATTAACGATGAAATATGTACAATTTATTCAGAAATACTTATAAAATGACCGGTGTCGTCACACTTTTTCCATCTTATGCGGATGCTAGGATGTTAGAAGTTAGACGTTACGGGCTAATCCCTTTTTGCGGATTTATGTTTTTATGTTCACGGCCAACACTAGTGTACTCTTCTTTTGTTAATAACATACAGGGTGTCCACGAATTGCGTTACCTATAGGTGAAATGGACAAAAAATTTAATTTTTCGACAAAAAGTCATTCTTCATAAAGAGTTTTGCTTGTCTTGAAACGTCCAGAAAGCTTGTTGTTGGTTCAATTTAACATACAGGGTGTTCAAAAATAGCAAAAATTAAATAATAATGGAGAGTAAAGTACCTTAAATATTAAGTCTATGTAAAAAAGTTATTAAGAAAAATTGTTTGCAATTAAATTTAATACTTAGATATGAAAGCATGGCCTACTAGTCCATATTAAGCATTTTGAAGAGCTTCCGCAATTTTTATCATTGTTATACGTTTGAAGTATAGCTTTAAAAAAATTATGTTTACTAAAGTTGCAGGCATATAAGAAATCATAAACCCCAAAATATTATTTAAACATTTATTTTGAAGAAACATCACGTCCATATATTCATTTAGTCAATAATCACTGTAGTTAATAAGTTGTTTTTACACTATTCCTTCTCAAAGCCCTAATTAGAATATTTGAAATTCCAGTAAGCCATCAATAAGGCAAATGTTATTGTTTGACATTATGTTTAACAGAGCGCTTGAAATTTCAATTATTGATTTTTAATTCCAAATAATGCTTATTTTACAACATACAATTTATCTTATTAAATGTTATTGTATCGGTAATATTTCTTATCGTGATGCAATTGAATTGTTTTATGAAAAATATCTAGTCGTCGAAATTAGCCGTCAAAGTTTGAAAAAGTTAGTATGAAAATTTGATTTAACTGGTGATGTAAAATGCGAACAAAAATAAAAAAAGGTCCATGATGACGATGATGCAGTCACAATTCTAGTTTTAAATGCAGTCGAAGAAAATTCAAAACTATCACTAACAAAGAGATCTGCACAAATTGATATTAGCAAGACACACATTCAAAGGATTTTGGCCGAAAATAAGTTTAAAGCTTTCAAACCGAAAATAATACACACGTTGGAAGTTAGTGATGATGCACGTGCACGATGCAATAGGAGCGAAGCTTACTGTAGATATGCATTTTCACAAGAGTATAATTTTTTCCAATGAAAGCACTTTTTTCTACCAATGGTCGTAGTGGTATCGACGGTAAAGGTGGTATCGTGGCAGAATTGTTGTTTTCGGGCACAAGAAAATCCGGCTTTTTCAGTTACTTCTATAAGTCTAAATTACAAAAAAGTGAATGTTTGGTGTGCAATTACTTTCAATCGAATAATTGGTCCGTATTTTTTTTAAAGAAAATTTAAATCAAAAGTCATACTTGGAGATGCTAATCATATTTTTCTGGCCAGAATTAGAAGAGAATTTAGAAGAATATAGAAAAAAAGCGTATTTCAAACAGGACGGATGCTCCGCCCATTCAACAATTCAGGTCCGCAGTTGGCTTAACAAACAATTTGAAGAGAAGTGGATCGGAACATATGGACCTATTTGTTGGCCAGCAAGGTTCCCTGGCTTGTCGCCACTTGACTTTCCTTTGGGGATTTTTGAAGGTAGCAGTTTATAGACAGCCGATAGAACACACTACTGATTTACTCAAGACTCGGATCATTCAATCAGTGGCCCAAGTAAATCAAGAAGTGGTCCACTCAACATACATATCTTTTAGAACGAGACTGGAGAGGTGTGTTGAACTTGGAGGCCTGCATGTACAATAGTTATGGTGCATGAATAATAATTTTGCTGTTTGTTCAAAATAATACAATTTGTTTTTTAAATCATAATTTCCTCAAAGTAAATGTTTAAATAATATTGGGGTTTATGATTTCTTATTATGCCGGCGCCTTCAGTGAACATATTTTTTTTTAAAGGAAAATTCATAACTTTTTTACATAGCGTTATTATTTAAGGTATTTTACTCTTCATTATTATTTAATTTTTGCGATTTTTGAACACCCTGCATGTTAAATTGCAAACAACAAACTCTCTGGACGTTTCAAGCAAGCAAAACTTTTTATGAATAATACAGCAATAGAGATATGTCATCGTTTAACCCAATCCTCCATACACCGCTCATAGGCCGCCGAAAGTATCGCCTTCAGCTCCCTCAGCGAATTTTGCTGATGGCCTCTATCGTTTCAAAGCGGCGTAGTTTTGGAAATAAAAAAAATCACACGGAACCATATCCAGTGAATACGGTGGTTGGTCGATCGTATGTATTGAGTTATTGGCCTTATATTCGGTCACAATCGTAGCGCGGTGAGATGGCGCGTTGTCGTCGTGCAAAATCCAAGAATTTTCCTTCCACAGTTCCGGCAATTTCCGACGGATACTTTCGCGCAAACGCCTCAAAATGCCGAAGTAATGTTTCTTATTAACTGTCTGTTCCTCCAGATGGAATTCGGGGTGTACCACGCCTCGATAACAATAAAAAAAAACGTCAACATCACCTTCACTTTCGACCGACTTTGGTGCGGTTTTTTCGGTTTCGGCTCATCATCATAGTTCCATTCCGATGATTGACGACTTGTTTGCATGCCGTAGTAGTAGACCCATGTTTCTTCTCCAGTTATGATGCCTTTCATGAAGTTTGTTTCACTATCGGCTCTTGAAATCATGTCAAGAGCATCCTGCTTCCGATGCTCTTTTTGATGAATATTCAGCTCTTTCGGAACCAGTCTCGCAGCGACGCGTTTCATGCCTAAAATATCACTTAAAATACCATGAGCTGATATTGTCGATATGTCGATTATGTGGCGATTTTCAAGCACGATGGCCGACCGGAACGAGGCAAATCTTCGACGATTTCACGGCCCGCTTTGAACTACTTACATCACTCGTAAGCCTGTGTTTTGGACAAACACGAAACATCAAAGGACTTATTTAACATTTTCAATGAATTGGCACACGAAATTTCATTTGCGGCACAAAATTTTAAACAAACGCATTGTTCCACTATTTTTTCCAGTGTACAATTCGCAGGGTACACTTGAGGACGTCTATTACTAACGGCTGCTGTAAACACACTGAGCGACAGATCGCGCTCTAAACAGGTCTGGTAATTAAGGAAGCGGCGACCAACCTGAAGAAAAAAATTTTACTGATTCCTTTTAAGCGGTTCATTTAAATCCAAATTTCCGGCTACTCTTTATACTTAATTATATCACAATCTAAGGTAAGACTCAGGTAAGACTTTATAAAATTAAAAAAAAAAATTGGTAAAACTGAAAAGTCATCTAAACTGCTCAGCAAATAGAATGGTCTAGTTTGTCAAAGGCCTTAGAAAAATCAGTATAAATGATGTCTACTTCACCTTGATTTTACATACACGGTTACATAAACTACAGTGCAAAATCTTAACACATCCATGGCACAATTATGGACTTAGAGAAGATATGTTATACCATTTTTATAAAGTTGACCATTATCTCGAAATCCAAGGCACTTTCATCTACATGTATTTCCGTCGCATAACCCGTCAGGACCTGGACCCTTTCGCCATGACGTTGTTTTTTTTGGGACACCCTGTACATTAAGATCGTTGACATAAAAGGTTCCTGGATTCGTAAACTCGTTTTTGTATGTACATCGCACAAAATATGCACAAACGAACGGGCAGACATTGTTTCATTTACACGCTTTATTCAGATAAATTATGCTGTATTCCTGAATTTAAGTGTTCATATATCATATTGTGCATGTGGCGCCCACCCACACCGTGATTATAAAAATTGCAGTACAGGCGGATGCGTTAGGTCCGTGATGCTTTCCTGATTGCATAATTATGTGCGATGAAATTAAGGCGAAAATAAAATGTTCACACGCTCAAGAAAACATTTTTCTTGAGAGTATTTTTAATTTTCTAGATTATACAATCCTGAGCAGAGGCAGAATTTTATTTAACAATGAGTGAATGGTAATTTACACCCCGTTTATTTCTCTTAATTATAATTGACCTGAAAAATTCAAAAAAGGGTTTACACGTTTTGTATTTTATGAATTACTTAAACTAATAAAGAAAGAACACTAAAATTGTACCACGGGTACGAAAAAAAAATTTTTTTTTAAATAGAACAACCTGTATTTCATTACTTAAAAATA
This sequence comes from Aromia moschata, assembly GCA_029963805.1. Classification (NCBI taxonomy): domain Eukaryota; kingdom Metazoa; phylum Arthropoda; class Insecta; order Coleoptera; family Cerambycidae; genus Aromia; species Aromia moschata. The sequence goes on along the minus strand of JAPWTK010000524.1, from coordinate 39,132 downwards.
TTATCTGTAGTTTCCTGATCGAAAGTGTCTTATTATTAGCGCGGCGATAGCCCAGTGGGTAAAGCGCCAGGTGAGAAGATGGCGATTACTCCGAGAGCTATTATCCGCGCGGGTTCGAATCCTGCTTGTGGCAATTGGCACCTGTCACAGGGTTTGGTTGTGTGTCCTACGTCTTTTCCATGTGTATTCTCCCTCTGCACAGTTGTAATGACTCTTAGAGGGAGAATGTCAATTTCTGTGGTGTGTGATTATATGATTAAAAAATACGGTTAAATATGCTTAAATGTGCTTAAAAAATACGGTTTATATTTTAATTATCATAGAGTTTTATAATACCGACCAGGCGTTATGGCACACATTTCCGAACCGTGGTAATCATACAAACACATCATACATTTTCGTGATTATAAAACTACAGATACTGATTAGTAGGTAACAAAATTGAAGGTGTTCTTTTTAAATGTACATATATAACTTTATACACAATAAAATCCAATGCACAATATTAAACTCGTGTTGCCAGATTGTTTGTACGCTTTCTAGGTGATTTTAAAAGTTCATTGTTTTTTGCTTTTTGTGAAATAGAATTAACCGTAGAGACGTTTTTTTTTTAATTCCTGACAGCGCTGTATAACGTCCTATTGAATTAATTTTTACACGAAACAAATCTCAGACTTTTACTTTCTTAAAAAAAATACTTGTATTTCAAATCATTTCGCATAAATTAAGTTGACATAATTGTAGGGACACTCCGCTTGGGGTCATCGACTAAACACGATTTTAAATCGATCGCGCTCGCAAAATTATCTTTTCCTCCGCTTAAAAAAAAATATCTCGGTTCCCTGAGGTCGTAGGACCTTCATTTTTTTTAATGTGTGTTTTGAATGCCAGTAGTCAAATATGCAACGGCCAAAAATGGAAAACCAAAATTAAAAAAAGTTATTCGAAAACAAACGGTTCGAAAAAAAATGATTTTTTATGCAAACATTAAATAAAAGCGATTTGGTTTTAATAGCACGAAAGTACAATTCTTCGCGAATAAAATGAGCCCATGATCGTTTCTGTACGATCATTTTTGCCTCTGTAAAAGCTGATTTTCGAAAACGTCTTTTTTTTAAATCGTTATAACTCGAAAAAAATAAAACTTTTGAATTTTTTGAAAAAAAGGATAATTTTCCGCTTGTCTTAGGCTATGTTTGTAATTAACAAGAACTCTGTTCAACAAAATTGGAATTTATACAGTTTAAATACGAAAACACGATTTTGAGTTTTTTTTTATTTTTTTTCAAAAGTTTATGAACCGATGTTTTTCGTTCAAATTTCATTCGATGCGCATTTTTAAAACCTACAACTTTCTAATTTAACTTTCTTGTGTAGGACTTGAAGTTTTTTTTTATTTGTAAAAAACCGTTTTTTTTTTACTTTTACGTATTTTTTTGGTTATGTTCGCCATTAATACTCGAGTAGCAAAAACTCTATCTTTCTTAGAATTTTTTTCTCTATACGACCATATTTTTTGTGTGCTGATAACAATTAGTGACCGGTTTTCTCCCCGTTGATTGGGCTAATAAACATCTAGCCAGATAAACATATTATTTAATTTGCCCAAAACAAATTCCATACCAATACAACAAACTAATTCGCCTGTCAAGTACGAGTATTTAGGTTAAATATTCGCAAGACAATAACTTATTTTTTTATTATCGCAATCAAACGCTTGTCATCTTTAAAACAAAGCAAAATATACGGGTAACGATCATTGCGGAGATATCTGACCCACAAATTACAAATAGCGATGTCGCAACGAAAACAAAAAAAAATGCTAATAATTTAATTAACCAACAGCAAATATCAATTATTGATATAAAGTGTTATTATAAATTTTCGAACGTTGTCAGTTACATTTCACGGTTATTTCGTTATGCCATTGTGCGGACGTTGTTCAGTGACGGCATTTCGGCATTAAGCATGGACACCCAAAGAACAATAAAGAAGATATTTTTTATCTCGATATCTGAATACGTAATCAGCCCGCGATTGTCGGCTCGAGGCAAAATGGGTTACCTCCACCCAACGCGCGAGCGCGAGCTGTAATTAAAATAAAATAAAATCAGAAAACAATTTTTCCGCGGAGATGACGCTCTTTGACAACCCGTCATTTATTTTGATTACGTTGCATATTAAAAATTTATTAACGCGGCGAAAATTCACGCAACGAATTATTGACCTCCCACAAATAACGATTTTTTTTCTTATTTGCTCATTGTGCTGATTTTATATTGAGTACGGTACGGATGGTATTGAAAGGGTCTCGGTGAAAACTTTGGTTTAAAAAGCGCGTAACGGTTTCAAAATACAATAAACGTGTGCGAAAATTTAAAAGGGGTTATCACGATTTCGTGACAAAATTGTGTACACCACTTGAGAAATTATTTGTCTTTCAGTAATACGTACAGGGAGGGCGTAAAGTCAGGCATAAACTCGATAAAAATCAAAGCATTTTTTTTTTAGGAAAATGCTCGGACACATCAATTACCTGTGGGGAATTTGGCGACCTTCTTCTCTATTAGTTTTTTTGGTTAGTTGGATTAAATAAATAAATAACGGAATAAATAAAATAATGTCTGGGAATAAATAAAATAACAACTATTCGATTTTTGCCAACGTTTCGGAGCTTTACTCCTCCTTCCTCAGGGCTCAATCAATGTTGTTATTACTGTCACGTAAGGTGGTAAATTACGAATATTGGCAGTTCTATCTATACACGGTGGAGACTTTAACTGGAATATATTCGCTAGCGGGGTGGTGAATGATTTTTTCAAAAAAATTCCCGAGACACGTCAACTTTTAAATGTATTTACCTACATTTTGCAAGTAATGTGAAAAATATAGCCCTTCAGGGGTGGCTGAAACCACCCTCGACATGATTTTTTCAAATGCAACCCTTTTTAGTATGTTTGTAGGGTTGCATACAATTAAAACAATTTAAAAATTAAATTTATTTTCAACGTAACAATTGTTCAAAATGTGCACCATTCACTTGTTGGCAGCATCCCAGTCTGTGGTAGGTTTCGTCCCTTACATTATGCAACATTTGCGGTGTTATTTTTCCGATTTCCTCTCTTATCCTTTCCTGCAGATCTGCTATGTTGTTGGGTTTCTGAATGTAAACCCTACTTTTAAGATGTCCCCACAAAAAGAAATCCAGTGGTGTAAGATCTGGAGATCTTGCTGGCCACTCAATATTACCTCGCCTCCCAATCCACCTACCGGGAAAAATTATGTCCAGATACTGACGAACAATGGCAGCATAGTGTGGTGGGGCCCCATCTTGCTGAAACCATAACCTCTCGTCGGTCAAGTTAGGGTTTAAGGGGTTTGGAAATAAATGACATAGCACTGGCATTAGTTCGTGCTGGAGTAAACGCAAGTATCTTGCTCCATTAAGAGTGTCATCAAAGAAAAATGGTCCTACAATTCTATCTTGTATTATTCCGGCCCACACATTAGTTTTCTGTGGGCGCTGAGTATGAAGTTCCCTCATCCAATGGGGGGGGGGGGGGGGGGGGGGGGTTCTCTTCAGCCCAGTGACGACAATTTTGGCGATTTACGTGCCCATTTAATGTAAAAGTAGCCTCGTCAGAGAAAACTATCCACTCTAAAGATAACTGGTTTTGATCAATACAAGTCATCAATAAATCACAAAATTTCACTCGTCGATCTGGATCATCTTCAAGTAGCTCTTGAATAGCTTGCATTTTATATGGGCGTTTTTTCTCATATTTAAGTATTTTTAAAACTGTTTTGTGATTAAGATTACTATCACGGGCCAGTTGACGGGCTGGAGTGATTGGATTTTCTTCTAGAGCAAGCAACAAAATCAAATTCGTGTCATCATCAACGACAGCCTGCCTCTTACTCGGTACTTTCCTGACATGACCCATCTCTCGATATTGTGCCTCAATTTTACTAATGGTACCTTGATTTAGTGGTGGCAAGTCAGGATGCGTTTCTCGAAACAAGCGAACAACTTCGCATTGAGTTCGCGCCCTATCACCATATCCCATCATCATCAAAATTTCGATTTTTGTGATTCAGTTAAATAAGACATTTTCACCAATTAGAAATAACACTTCGTTTCAAACTCTGAATACAGCATACTAACTAAATTACTCTTTGCGGCCGTGTAAAAACACTAGCAAAAAATAACAAATATCAGTTGTGGCAAAAAATTGCTTGGAATTTTTTGTGGGGACATATGAAATGTAAGGTTTACATTCCAAAACTAAACAACACACATTTTGAGTACGAAATTGTTGCGTTAAAAATAAATTAAACTATAAAATTACGTTTTAATTGTATGCAACCCTACAAACATACTAAAAATCAAAATTTGATCAGTGCGTTGGATTCCTCTTTCCACCAGCTTTACAATGAGGAGTCGCAAGCCATAGGGTTGCATTTGAAAAAAATCATGGCGAGGGTGGTTTCAGCCACCCCTGAAGGGCCATATTTTTCACATTACTTGCAAAATGTAGGTAAATACATTTAAAAGTTGACGTGTCTCGAGAATTTTTTTGAAAAATCATTCACCACCCCGCTAGCGAATATATTCCAGTTAAAGTCTCCACCGTGTATACATACTATGTAACAAATGTACCAAGATAAAAACAAAAAATTATTTTCAGGAAAACACACTTTAAAAATTACTGTAGTAATCAATTTTTTTTAAGTAAACCTAAAAGTGCAAAAAACACTGTTTTTTGACATATTTGAGGACATGGATCTTATAGTACAAGTCTTCCTCTTTCAAATGTCATTGAGTTTTCTCAAATGCCTATCTTTTTCGCCGAGATACTCCATTTTGAAATTTTCATGTTTGTGATTTTTCCTATACCTGAAAACACATAGGGACAAGTGTATATCAAAAGATTAATGAATATATGGACACCCCACCATCCTAACACTCATAAACCACTCCATAGTATCTTTTATAGTTTATATTTAGATTACTTTAATAGTTAATTGATTTCATAGGATCTTTATTAGTCACTTATCCGCTGTCCTTATACACTAATGGAAAAAATTAAAGGGTCAAAAAAACTTCCGAATTTTTAGTGATTTTTCAGAATGCTGTATCTCAGTGAAAAATGGTCTTATCGAGGTCTAAAAAAAGCATTTTGAAGCTTCAAGTTTCTAGTTTTGAGAAATTTCGGCAAAACAATTTTTAGAGCTACAAAAATAGTGTGAGAAGAAAATTTTGCGATTTTTATTGTTTTTTTTTTCAAGTCTACGAGCTTGAAAAAAAATGTTTCTAACTTAGCCATGGTATGGGCCGGATAGCTTGTTTATTCAGCTTCAATTTGCTTTTATTTTATATCTCGATACGACCATTTTCTGTTGAGATATCGAACTTTAACACACACACACACGTCTGTGTGGGTGTGTGTTTGTGTGTTTGGGTCTGTTTGTCTGATCTTTTTGACTATCAATTTTTAATTTAATTTAAATTAAAGTTGATGACCCAAATTGCGTTTCGACCCTGATTCATACTTGCTTAAGAGACAAATCTCTGATCGATTTTGATTTACGCTTCTTACACACACACAGACGTATGTGTAAGAAGCGTAAATCGGATCGTGCGACCTCCACGTGGTACCCTTTGGGTAATGCTAATGCCGACGGTAGTGAAAATCCAAATTTTTTTCAAGTTTTGGAAGCCTAAAATTTTTTTTTTTTCGATTTTCGAAAAAAAAAATGTTTTGAAAACATTTTTGTTGTAAATTTCAAAGGTATTTGCGGAAAAAATTATGGGTAAGCTAGAATTTTTTTTTTCACTTTCAACAAGCTATCCGGTCCATACCATGACTAAGTTACAGTTTTTTTCCAAGCTGGTGGACTTGAAAAAAAAGCAAAAAAAAAATCGCATTTTTTTTCTCACACTACTTAAACTTCTCACACACCTAAAATTGCGCGAAACATGTACCTAGCTCTAAAATTTTTTTTGCCGAACTATCTCAAAACTAGAAACTTGAAGCTTCAAAATGCTTTTTCTAGACCTCGATAAGGCCATTTTTCACTAAGATACAGCATTCTGAAAAATCACTAAAAATTCGGAATTTTTTTTTACCCTTTATTTTTTCCATTAATTTATTTGTCATATGTTTCCTGTAAACTTCAATGTCTTGTATTCGATAAACTCATCCTTTTTGACAATTACAAACACTTATTTCGTTCCTGGAGTGGATACTGGAATGTTATACCCACCGTCATATGTTACATATTAATGTGTATGTTGTGTAATGTAATGAGTCTTAATGTGTATGTTGTATATCTAAAAAATTTACCTACATCTAATCTTACCGATATGTTGTATACCTAACAATTCTTTTTTTTCTCTTTTATATCAACAAAAATTGTATATGTCCCCTTTTTTTGACGTGTGTAAACATTAATATGTACCTAACACCGAATAAATAAATGAATAAAAATAAAGATTGTTTGTTTCTTTTTTATCAAAAGTCAATATTACAAGTCAATATTTTCTTATGTCAAAAGATCTGCTCGTTCAGAATATAAGGTCAGATTTTACTACTAAAATGTTCTGAAATGTCGAGATTTTAAGTCTAAGTATAAAAAAATTCGTCTGTTTTTTAAATGGAAAATTATCTAATTGGAAAATTATTTCATGATAATTTCAAATCAAGTGACATAAATTGCATATCGAAGTATTATAAATTATGCATAAATATAAGGCAAAACAATTCCATAGGCTAAGATTCTGGGTCTTAAAGTAGCAGGCTTAAATTTGAGACGTTTTACGAGACGTTTTATAACTTTATTTTAAGAACGCGAAAGAAATATGGTTACGTGTGCAGGTAGGCTTTAAAAATATATCTTGTAAGCAAACGAGACCTTTGTCTTTCATAAATTTCTGCCCAAATCGTAAAATGCATAAAAGCGCGTAATGTGTTGTAAACTTTTTTAAACACCGTCATAATTCATTAATCATTTCTGAATATGAACCTGTAACTTTTTGATTTTCTTATAGGGTGCACAAAAAGGATTATAAATGTGTGTTGAACTCCTATTTTGTTCTAAAAAAGGAGACAACGGAAATTTCACTTGGCACTGAATATTGCAAATAATACCCCATTTTTACCTCCTTGCATCTCGAAAACCACCTATGAATAAAAAAAAAGAGTTCAACAATACATGTAGAGAATTGTATGCCATACATTTTTGAATGTAATTTAATTTTCATATGTAGTTCGTACCGAAAACTAGATATTTGCGATTTTTTGCTCCATTTTTCCAATATGGCCGCGTGAGCAACTCCGCCTGAAAGTTGAAAACTGACGATATTAAAACTACATCGAAGTTAACTATGGCAACCATCAATTTTCCTTGATTTTTTGCAAGGCAAAACCTACGCATTGCCTGGACTAGTACGTTATTTAAAACAAGCATCGTTTTGTTATTACTAGAGTTGGCTAAAATGTGCCGCGGAATATAGGCGTTCGCATCAACCATATACGAGGTGTGTAAATTAAGTAATGAGACTTTTTGTGACAACAACAAAAAGATCTATTTTGACTAGATTTAAAGAACACATGGCTCATTTGAAATATGGCAGAACGGAAAAATCTTGTGTTGCCCAACATGCTTTTGACAACAACCATAGGATAGAGATTAATAATTTAAAATTAATTAGAAATGTAACAAACAGTAGATAGTTGGGTGCTTTTGAAAGTTTAGAAATCATTAAGTGTAACAGTAGTATGAATAAGGACAATGGTCCGATAACTAAAAACACCCAAACTAACACACTAAAAACGACCAAATTATAAAGTCGAAACGTTTCTGTTTCCGTACGACTGTTCTAACACAAATGTTGTACCGAAACTATGAATGCGATTTTCTCGAAACTACATTTTTTGATGATTTTACCACGATATCTCGAGAACCGCGAAAGATATCAACTTAAAATTTATACAGGAGTTGTAAAACATTATGTCGCATGAATTATACCTAAAATCAGATTGAAAAAAAATATTGCTACAATTTTATAATAACAAATAACTGGAATTTTTCCAAATTTTTTGTTTTCTGGACGCCATGTTGTTAATTTTATTTTCGTTTTATTTAATTTATTACGTATAATAATTAGAGGGAATCCTAAGGGAGAAGATTTTTTTTTACAATTTGCCAAAAACTTTATCCGTTCGACTGGAATCGTGGTAAAACCGTGGATTCGACAGTTTTTCTTATTACACTGGGACACCGATATTATTGTTCTGGGAACGACTTTCAATGAATTTTCTCATTTTACAATGTTAACAATAAAAAAGTTTTATATTTATTCGCGGCCTTCTTATAAACCATTAAACACGAGCCAATTTTTGCATTTTCAACCCTCCCTAGTCCCCTTAAGTATAAATAGTGCAAGTGTACAGGTTAGAATCTTCTCCCTAAAGATGTCAACTTAGTTGGCGAAACGCGCCTCGAGAAAAGTGTAGTAGTTCGGTGTTTCGTGGAAAACGTTCAGTTTTTTTGTTTCTACGCCGATGATTCCAGTACCCACTCCAGAATATTGCTAGAATCTCCCAGAAGGTCGGGCGAAGCGACTTAACCTGAACCTGAACTGAAATATTGCGTCTCAATCGGCCGTCCCTAGTCATAAGATGTACGAAGTTTATACAGATTATAAAAACCAAAGGTTATATTAATCATAAAGACCTTAAAGGTCATGAATGTTATAAAGATTATATCGAAACCTCACACTTTTAAAAATATAAACTATGGTTTTTGGATATTTAGTCTACTTTATAAAACAGAAAAATTATACGCGGAAGAGGTGATTCCTTAGACAACGGGTCTTTTCTCTCTACACGAATATTAGTTAAGAGAAAGAACGTAGGTGGAGAACGGCTTTGCCGTGACTAACGCACAACTCCGAGCATTTAAGTTCAAGTCTTTTTTTGTACAAAAGGACACACTTTTTCTTACGGGCTTGCGTTTCAAAAGAACCCCGGCGCTAATTGATTGTTTTAGGGCGTGCGAGAGCCCAAAATAAATTAATTGTCTGTTGGTTTTCGAAATTAATTTGACGTACTAATTAATGATCGGCGTTACGCATAAATATAAACCGACTGGATGCACAATATAAATAAGGCGGCGTTTGTGAAATTCTCTGAAACATCGCCTTTAATAATATACCGTTAGCGAAAGTCATATTCGCCTACAATTTTAATTTGTACGACGAAAAAGCATGCGAAAAGGACATTTTAATAATAATGACATGTCAGAGAGACTAAAATTTATTTCTATATTTTAAGTACATATAATCATATCTGTCGACGTTTACATCTTTTATTGGTAATAGCCGTCTTGTAAAATAAATATAGGTTTAAATAAATACAGGTTTACTTGCTTAACTTGGTCATTAATTTTTTGGCTTTTACTTGGAAATTTTTCTACAATATTTGAGGCTCATACAAGTAAATTAATCTAATCTGAAATTGAGTTAGGTACATGCTCTGTTGCAATTGAGGACACAATTCATCGTCCACCTTGAAAAAATATATAGGGTGTCCCAATATTCCGTATACTAGGAGCTACCACATGCTCCTGACGTCAAAATAAGTCGATTTAACTAAACTTACCTATATACTAAGTTGTCTCGTTTAGCCGCTAGAGGCCGTCAAAGTTTAGAATTTTAGTTATTGCCAATAACATAGTAACGCCCTGTATGAACTTAATGAAATTTGGAGTGCTAGTATGTTCCGACAGATGGCACATTTTGACATTTGAATCGAAGTTATTCCATTAACAGGGTGCGAAAACTGACCAACTGATTCGTACTTGGTGCGAAAACTCAACCACTTCGTCCTTTTACTATTCAACGTCATGATCTTGCCGCTCGTCTTCAATTCTCATAGATTATTCAACAATACCGTGCTGACGATATGGACTTCCACAAGAAAATTTTGTTTACGGACGAATCATGTTTCACAAGACGTGGAATAACAAATTTGCATAATCAACATGTTTATGCAGATGAAAATCCCCATGCCATTAGAGCAAAATCTTTTCAACGCGAATTCAGTATAAACGTGTGGATGGGATTTATCAATAACTCTTTGATTGGTCCGATTAGGTTGCCAAATCGCCTCGACGGCAACAGTTATTTAGATTTTTTGCAGAAGACTCTGCCGGATCTCTTCGACGATTTACCATTAAATCTACGCAATCAAATGTACTTTATGCACGACGGTGCCCCACCACACTTTGCACGTATTCCACTTTGCACGTACACCACGTTCACCAGATTTAAATCCTAGCGATTTCTTCATTTGGGGTGACTTAAAACAGAAAGTTTACTCTGTGAGTATTGAGAACGAGGAACAATTGTGGAACAGAATTCAAAATGCCGTTCAAGAATTGCAGAACGAGGAATCCCTGAGAAGAGTGCACTTTAATTTCTTACGTGGATTGATTTCTATATTAATGAAAATGGAGGTCATTTTGAACACTTAATTAAGTCTCAATAAATGATTATTTAAGTTTGTTTATTTCGCTTTCATCCTAAAATCAATTTTAAAGTGTAATCAATTAACTCGTATTAGAATCGACAATGATATAATAAAACATGAATTCAGTGAAAACGGTAAGGAATACAAAAATTTTACAAGAGAGAAAATTTGTTAAAAAAATTGCTTATCTTTATGACAAAAATTTAGATGAGGTACCCCCCCACCAAAAAAATGCGAGCAGGTTACTTTAAGGGTAGGGGTAGTTTTCGCACCCTGTTAATGGAACAACTTCGATTCAAATGTCAAAATCTGCCATCTGTCGGAACATACTAGCACACCAAATTTCATTAAGTTCATACAGGGCGTTACTAAGTTATTGGCAAAAAACTAAAATTTTATGTCAACTTTGACGGCCTCTAGCGACTAAACGAGACAACTTGGTATATAGGTAAGTTTAGTTAAATCGACTTATTTTGACGTCAGGAGCATATGGTAGCTCGTTGTACACGGAATATTGGGATACCCGGTATATGTCCTAGAGTTAGCACTAAAATATTAAATAAGAGTCGGGCAGTGAATAAACATTGTTTATACAATACAGGAATAATTTATGTAAAAGTACATACTTTCAGTTAAGCGGTTATACTACCCAGCAATTTCTTCCCATTTTTTTTTTATTTATTTTTGGATATATAAACTATCTAAGAATGATATTCAAAAGGAACTTTGGGGGGTGGGTCAAGCTTTTAACAAATTTTTACAGCTTATTTTCCGAACACGTCTCAGCAGAGTGGCTTTTTCGAACGTTCTGGACGTTAGAAAAAGCCACTCTGCTGCATTACAGTTTTATTGTAGTTTTCGTCAGTACAAGTGAGTTATACTTTCTTGAAATATATACAGATGGCATTATTCAATCTTAGAAAAGTAATAGGATGCTAAAATAGCTATATTATTTATATGATTAAATACGTTTTCAAACTTTAAACGCGTTTTTTTCGAAACTGTGTTTTTTAAATTGGCGTACAACGAAGTGTTTATCCGATAGACTTGAAATTTTAATTGTAGCTTCTTAAATAGATTATATATTGATGAACATACGATTTTTGCGATTGATAAATAATTATATTTGCAATAAACAATTTAAGATCGATTTTTTAAGAAAAAAAAAGAAAAGAAAATTAAAATTGTCAATTTGCAAATTTTCAAAAAAAAATTAAAACTTGGGTACCTACTTCCAAAGAAAAACTAATGTAGATTAAAAAAAAAAATTTTTTTAAGGGGTGTACGAAGACTGCTACAGTGTACAAGAAAACCGGAAAAAAAGTGGATCCTAACCGGATCTACCAAAGTGCAATTTTCTTGTTCCAACATGTACTTTTATGGAAAAATTGTGGCAGACACCGCAGACTTGCAGTATGAGGGTAATTCGCAATCCAACATGGAAGAATTTCTCAAAACTGCTGTAAAATAGTATAAAATGAGTAAAAATGGAAAAAAATGTATGTCGCTTGCCAAGTATGTTCCCTAAAGACCGCACAACGTTGCATACTAGTGGCAGACATTTACCCCCTCCCCCCTCCCCCTCCCCCACCCCCAAAACCACCCCAAAAGGGATAACATGGAAAATGATTAAAGTATGTTAAAATCGATAAACTTTATTTCTGTCGATTATGACATTATAGGTATTATAATTATGAAGTGAAATGTGAAATTTGATTATTTAAACCGATTTTACAGGGATAATATTCGGGCGTATAAGGGAATGAATTTGTTCTATGTCGCTCAGTCGCTATTTGACCGAGCGGAGGCCCTAATTATACTTTCATCAGTTCTTATATGACCTATTTTAAATGAACCCAAGTCTCCTGTTGAGAGTTATTTCTAGCAATTATTCATAACTATTCATAAAAATAATCATGGTAGGTATAATCAATAGTAAAAAACTATTAATTACTAGTACACTTCATTTTTCATTTATTTTGGAGTAAATTAATAAAAATATACTCTTTCTACCTTGAATAAAAAAAGTTCCCAACTTCCAAACTGTAATTTTAAATTTTTAAATGTAAATCTCCTTGTCTTTTTGGAAGAGGTATTCCAAACTTAAATAAATCTATATAAAAATCATAATAAGGCACTTTACGTCAAATTTCTTTTAATTGATAAACACTGTTTTTATAATTCTTAATGTTTTTTGGGTTACTAGACTTTGTGGAGGAATGCAGTAAATATTTGCAATTTACTGCCATCTCTTTTCTGCTTGGCCAACTTTTCTATGCAGTAAATTAATAATATTTTTTTGTTTCGCACAGTTGTGATATAATTAGGTTACCTCGTAATGCAAACATTCTATATTCAGTGGAAATTACGTCTCTCAAGAGCAAAAATATGTACATATATTAAATATTATGTACCAGAACATTCTTACTTTCTTATATCCTCGATTTGCTAGACGAGTTAACTACATCGGGGCGTTTAATAGATTATCTATTTCTTGTTTATTTTCATTTAATAATTGATAGTGGTTTAATATGTCATAAGATCAAAAAAATACGTCCTCAAAGTATGCCCTGGAATTGATCCCGCATATCTTGAATTATTGCTCTTAGAACTATCTCATTATGAAATTATGTTTATTATTAAGGTAATTACATTACTGACATTGCCGTTGCAAAATAAATGATTAATAATAAAATTATACACAACATAAAAATTATAAAATCTAACTAAATCAGTGGCGGGTCCACTTTTTTTGTACATCCAAACTTTTTGGACATCCGACATTTTGAAAACCGAGTTTTTCCAAAGTTTTTTTTTCTGCGTGAGATGCAGAACCGTAGTAGCTACCTAACTGGCATATGATGTCTGTAAATTAAGTAATGAGGATGATTTTTTTTTTTTTTATTGGAATAGAATAATTACAATTCACTATAGTCTCCTTCCAAATAATTCCTTGGTACGCTACACGGCACTGGAGACGGTTTTTCCACCTTCTCATAGCAGTGCTGGAACTCATATACTGGAATAGCCTTCAGCTGGTCGGTTACAGCCGTATGAATGTTTTCTATGGTCCCAAAATGACGTCTCTTGAGGTGATTTTTCAATCTCGGGAAGGAAAAACATCACAAGGACTCAAGTCAGGTGAATTGGTGAGGTAGGTGAGGTAGACTGAGGAGTAGTCAGGTGAGGTAGTCAGGTGAGGTAGACTGAGGAGTCACAGGAATGCATTTACTGGCAAAAAACCTGTTTACTGAAATTGCTGTGTGACAAGGCGTATTGTCGTGATGCCTCTTGTTTTTGATGTTTAGTCTCATACGTTTCCCCCCCCCCCCTATAATCCCCCCCCTTCCTTTATGGGGATTTGACCCCCCCCCCGGGCGACCCCCCCCCCGCCGCCCCCCACACCCCCCCCCGGCCCACAAAAATTCGGCTCCGGCCCCTTTTTTTTTTTTTTTTTTTTTTTTTTTTTGTGGTTTATTCCCCCCCCCCCCCCCCTTTTTCTCCCCCTTTCCCCCCCCCCCCCCGGGCCCCCCCCCCCCCCCAAAAAAGAAAAATTTTTGGTTTTTTTAAAAAAGAAAAAAAAAATTTTCCCCCCTGATGCCCCCTTGTCCCTGCGAAATGTTTTTGGATGACCCTTTTTGCGAGACTTTTCTCGTCCCCAATTCGTTAGTCCAAATCTGATGAACAGTAATGTGATGCAAATTGACCTCTTCCCCGATCATTCTTGTCGTCAACCGACGATCTGAACGCACAAGATCCTGTATTCTATCGACATTTTCATCGATTCTTGAAGATGAAGGCCCTCCGCTGCGTGGTTCATCTTCAATCGACTCTCTTCTTTTTGAGAATGCCTTAAACCACCTGGGCTCTTGAAAAAACACTGTCTGGACAAAACCTACCGCCCTTCCGAGTCCCATCTCCGCAGTGTTGCTAGATCGGGCACTCCGTTGCCAATTACTTTTATTACATAATTTACACACCTTGTTTTATGATTAATGATTTGGCTTTATAAAAATTCTTTCAAAATATTTAATTTCCTTAATAACAGAAACTTTAGAACTTGAAAATTCAAAGAGTAATGTTCAAGACGTGTGAGGTCGATTCCACGACATGCTTTAAGGATGTTTTTTCTTATCTTATGATAACTATAGGAAAATAAAATATAAAGAAAAGTATCGGCTTCGATTCAGTTTATCAGCTATTGGCGTTGAGCCCTGCGACTCCAAACAATAAAAACGATAAATCTTTCAACATCATTTCAGATGCTGTTTATCCGTCGGATAATCAAATAAAAACTTATTAAACTGTCATTGGGGTTATTGAAAGACGAGTGATTCATAATGATAAAGTTAACAGTACTCGTACTACATAAAATCATATTGCATGACTAACCTCGCAAATTATTTCTCGATACACCTGTATGCCGGCTAACTGATTTAATTTTTAAAATTGATTTTGTTTTTTAATCCGCGCCATTTTTGATCAACAACTTTTGCACTTATGTCGGCTAACTGATTTAATTTTTAAAATTGATTTTGTTTTTAATCCCCCATTTTCAACTTTTGCACATGTCGTTCTAAATTTATTAATGCATGCTATTTTTATGTTTTTGTCATAATTAGGTTATTTCAAATCATTTAGGCTCCTTGCATAAAAATAAGAGAAAAAGGTATTTTTTTTTCTAAATGATATAATTTAGAAAAAATATTTTCTTATTCTAAATGCATTAAAACATGCCGGACAGCTATTGGAGAAGAAAAATACGCTTTGGAAAAATGGTTTATAAATTAGTTACATATTTTTGCAAAGGAATGAATGTACAGTGTGGCCTAAATAATAATCAACCTGTCGATACTTTATCACTTTTATCATTAAATGATCTTTCTTCTTTGAAAAATTTACAGCAAATAGAAACTAGCATTTTTTGAATACAGGATCTGATTTAAAAAAAAGTTCTCACGTTTTTTAACTGTTTTTGGAGGTTATAAATGAATTTTATTGTGACATGATCCGGTTAAACTAACACCGGTTCGGATTCAGCAACTCCAAAAACAGATAGGGGTATGGTGGTGTAGTGTAGCGAAAAGCAACATTTTTTCTGTAGGTACCTGTGTTATTAATAAAGCCCGGATCAGACTCTACCTACCTCGAAAAAAATGTGGGAGAGGTCTATTGAACATAAAATATCTACTAGCCAACAGGGACCCGCTAATAACAGCAGTAGCAGGAGAGGACGCTGGATACACGCCTTTGAGTCTTGGATGTGATTTTTTCCGGTAGACGTGCCAATAGAACACAGGAGCTCCAGACACGGTGGATGGAACATGCTTTACAGGGCCGCTTTCCAAAAATGCCATAGCCAGACTACATCGACAAAGATCATTCATTAAAATGGCTTACCGACGGCTATCTTTACCTCAAAACCGAAGGCTTCTTGACAGCTATTCAGGACATCATTATAAAAACAAGAAATCACCAAAAGCATATCCTGAGGGACGACGTTGAAGACAAGGAAATGTGGATCTGCAGGCGAAACTATAGAACATACAATAGGAGGGTGCTCCGCGCTAGCAGGAAGAAGATGGTCCACCAACAACTATCTCTCTCCCACTCAAATAACACTCAAGTATGGCCTGTTAGCGACGGCTCCGCCATACTGCGGTAACTATGTTGGAATCAGAAGTAGCAGTTATGTACGGGGATAGACCGACCGAACCGTGTACTTGTGGTACTTTCCCCCACCCTGATCTCGCTGGACAAGCCAGTGGGCCGCTCAGTTTGACTGTAGCAGTCGTTTGAATTAGTCTATGCACCAGTGACGCGGCGAAATAATTTTAAGATAGAGCAACGGGTTAATCTCTAGTTTCTTGTTAAACTGGGAAACACTTTTAGAGAAACGTATGCAATGTTAAAAGAAGTGTACGGGAATGAATGTTTATCCCGCACACAAGTTTTTGAATGGTTTAAACGGTTTAAAGAGGGACGTGAAATCGAAGACGTCCGGAAGGTAAATAAAAAAACGGTAAATTAATCCGCGAAGATCATCGTCTAAGCATCCAAGGGCTTGCTGAAATAACAGGAATCAACAAAAAATGTGTTCGCCAGATTTTGCATGAATCGTTCAACATGCGCAAAAATGGTGCCAAAACTCCTCACTCCCGATCAAAAGGAACCAAGAATGAACATTTGCACTGACATTCTAAACAACATGACACTGATCCAGACTTATTAGACACCGTGATAACTTGTGAGGAATCGTGTGGAAGTGTGGAAACAGTTAAAGCAAAAGCAACGGAGGTTGACCAGCTGACAGAAGCGGACTTCCAGCACTGCTTTCAACAATGGAAAAATCGTATGGAGCGGTGTAGAGATCGCCAAGGGGAGTACATTGAAGGCGAAAAGTTTCTACTGTATTTGGTAACGAATAAAAAGTGTTATGACAGCATTTCGGTTATTTAATAACCACACCTCGTACGCCCCAGTAAAGGTGATGACGACTAGATTCACCAAGAACATCGCGGCATTGGTACTGTCTTATACCAGTAGAAATGGCTATAAGACAATATTATTACAAACTTCTTATAATGTACGAGAGGTTTTGGGACAGGATGAATTTCCTCCCCTCGCCTGAGCCTCATTTCTGCTGGGGACAAGGATAGGTAACTAACTTACCACTGTCTGCAGCAGGAATGGATGAATGTTTCCCAGCGTTTACGCTGAGAAATGTAAATATAAAAAGTCGGCGAAATAATACTAATAATAAAGTTTTTTAAGTAGTAAATTAGTGATGATGACAATGTTATTGTTCTTATTATTACTATTATTATTACTGCAACGACGTTACCATTACTATTCATCGTTAGAAATAACAATTAGAATAACAACGTACCTACAACGTTTGGGAAAGTTAGAAACAAGTAATAAACGAAGGTACATATTGGGACGGTTTCATGGTGATACGAAAACTGTCGGTTAGAACAAACCTGGTATGGACTAAACCAAATGAATATACTAAATACTTAATTAATGTCAGTGATAAACGTTTACTTTCTAACGACGTAAATAAACGAGTCCTTGCTTAACCCTCGCAAACAGACACAACTGAACGTGCCGATTTATTATTTGAGATATATTCCCGGGGGAAAACCATGCCTAGAGAGCATTTAACGGATAATATATTAGATATATTGTAAATTAGCCCGCAAAAGATTGAAGTTGCAGTAGGCTAAATGGAAAGCGACTGGGTGCCGTCCAAGCGGCGCCGTAGACCGAGCGAACGTCGCGTCGCGTTCGTCTCGGGGGCCCCTCCAAGCGACTGGCACATTTAACTTTGCCAATTCACTTTCCGCTAAACTATAGTTGTCTTATTGGACGCCGCTATCAACTATGGTTTCATTGGAGGGGCTAGATAAACAGTAATTGTTTCGGTGAGACTCGATTATTTGCAGGTGAATTATCGCGTCGTTGCGCGGTTCGAACTCCATGACCGATAGTCCAAGAGCCCGTGACAAAAAACTGAAGGTGTTTTATAAAGGCTCATACCTTATTTCAATATAGTGTGGCCACATGTCCAACAGCCAAATGGACTAATTTCAATAGCTCCATTATTATGCATTTTTTTAGAAAATCCTGAGACACGTCAATTACTATTAATTACATTAAAATAAAACTTTTATAAGCAACACTATTTGTCAATTTTAGGTATTCTAATAATCTTACTTAATAAGAAAATATCATTGGTTCCCTTCTTCATTGACGGCAATTTGAATGGAGAAACTTATTTAGCACTGCTCCAAAATAATGTTGTACCGACGATGGAAAACTTGTATCCATCTGAAGGAAATCCACAACTTCCAGGTGATGCAATCTGGTTCCAGCAGGATGGTACACCAGCACATTACGAAGTCAATGTCCGGCAATATCTCCACAGAATCTTTCCAAATCGCTGGAAAGGGAGACGTGGTTCTGTAGAATGGCCTGCACGATCACCTGATCTCACGCAGTTAGACTTCTCCCTATGGGGATATGTAAAAAGTATGGTCTACAAAACCAAACCCGACGATATAGCTGACTTAAGAAGACGAATAACACTTGCAATTAGGTCGATTACCCCGCAGATGTTAACTAACGTTAGAAGACATTTCTATTTACGTCTAGGATGCTGCCAAGATGCTGAAGGCATGCATTTTGAACATCTGCTGCATTAATAATGAATTGTTTTTTATTTTAATGTAACGAATTTTCAACGCTTGAGAAACTTTTTTTTCTTGTTAATTTCTGCAATAATATTTAAAACCATAGCAGTTTTGAATAGACAATGAAAATAACTTTGAAATGAAGTATCACAAACCCTTACTTCCAATTTGAAAATTTAGGGGTTGTAGCTGTCATCTGAAGGTAGTTGAATTTAGGGATGAAATTTTTACGTCGCAAGATGTCATTTTAGAATTAGAAATTGACGTGTCTCAGAATTTTCTAAAAAAATGCATAATAATGGAGTTACTGAATTTATTTCATTTGGGTGTTCCACACTGTATAGTGTTATATTAAGGGTGTCGATGATTTAGCAACAACTCACAACATCAGGTTACGAACGGCTGATTATTTTGAGGTTAAGGCGTTCATTTTTTGTGGCAGATTGACACTTATAAGCGTCAGAATTTAAGGAGACAGCGTCACTACGGACAATTTTGGAACGAATTAATCTGTCTCTATTGTTACGTTATATTTAATGTACTTATGTTCAATTTGTTACTTTATTTTATGCCTTTTATGTAGCATTTTATTATTTTTTACCTTAAGACATCATTTGTGATAATATACAGGGTTGTAAAATCCAAGATTTCAAAGCCGAGCATTAAAAGATAGAAAAGAATAAACTCTGACAGATAGAGAAACTGACAGAGAAATATTATATCAATAGTTGCCAGACTGACATGTCATTTTAAAACTTTTATGAGCGTTATTCTCTGTCTTTCGTGATAGGGTAGCAATAAAATATGTAGGCGGGACGCCCCGCCCATAAATTATAATGCGCACGTGTGAATTGAATTATTATATCGTTATTGGTCTACCGAAAATAAGCACTTGAGTATTCCTGTGCGTACGTAGTATCCCGAGAAGTTGGGTTGGTATTTTAGGCGATTCCATCGTTGGGCCAGTTTTTATAAACGGTTCCTTAAATGCCAACAAATATTTAACAAATAAAACAAACTGTTTACGGGCATGAACATGAAAGACCACGAAATTTAAATGATTTACGGTCCTAAGTCTTAAATAATATTTCCCCTGAAGTGTTAGAACTAGTGTTGTAAGAATACGTATTAAAAATTCCGTTCAATCCAAATCTCAATCTATTACGAATTAATCCGAATAGTTGCCAACAACAATACGGAATCAAAATTATTACAAACGCTGTCAAATGCCGGAAGATAGCGTGGATATCGTATCCGACGAAGTCTCGGACGAAGTAAACATAATATGTAGTATCAGTTTCTAAAGAAACATTGTATTTTCATTTAATACACCTGTGACATGTGAAAATTTGGTTATTACCATATACCCAAAAATGGTTTGATAATTCCTAAAAAAGCTTCTCATTATGATAATGACAAAGTAATACATAATTGGTTTTAGTCTATGTAGTGTTCAAAGGAAAATACATTATATACCTGTGAGATGTATTAATATACATAGCATATATATAATTAAAACCATGATTCTGTATTTGTAAATCAATTCTCTGTTATTAGTTTTCAGCTAAATTTATTCTTCCTACTGCGCTGTTGTGGGCAAGTTCATTGTTTGATTTTTTTAAAGATTTTCACAGTGTTCGAGCTTATAGTATGTATAGGCTAATATTAATTTGAGTTTATTTGAATGCAATAAACGCCATACAATTGGTGTTAATTGAAAATCTCTATTTTTATTGTTACTTGCCGCAATACTTAGACAACTTAATAAAGAAGAAATAGAAACATAATGAAACTCATCTGATGAATTTTAATAAAGCCGCTTTAAATTGAAATAGTGAATTAATTTTTGTTTCCTCATCAGCCACCTACGATTGTCTGTATTGTAAAACCTCATTCAAACAGAACAAAAAAAAACGGACATATGGAAGCGTTGGCGCCTGTTTTTGGTAATCTTCAATAAGGATCAAAAGTATAGTAGGGAGAGGGAGGCACAATGATACAATTTTTGTCGTGATTATGATTTTGTCGCCATCTTCTTATTTTAGGCTTACAGGCTATGTATTTGTCTTTCATATGATACTCTATTAAAGGAAAAATAAAAACAAGTTTGGAGTTTTTGCAACTTCTTTTTAATGTCTACATTTGCATCAAACTACCTCTCTGGTATGGTAAATTGATACAGTGTTGGGGAACACTGATACACATTCAATACACTAGAGAAAAAAGTAATATTGTAGTACAATATTTACTGAATTATAAGATTAGGAACTGCTGGAAAATAAAAAGATCTATTTTGGCGAAGTGTACCACCAGCAGCAATGGATTTGGGCACTTTGAATACGACATCTCCTCGAAGCACTAAACTGATGTCCTGAACGTTAGGAAAAACAAAAGTCTTATGCCAGTTTTTCTTTTCCGTAAAAAATTGACCTCTATTTCATGGTCATTATAAATCGTGACAATTTGTCCAACAAAGTGTACGGCTATTTTCCTTGTTAAAAACTTGACGACAACAAAATCGCCTACATTTAATTCATCATCACACAACAATGGTAGTTTCCACATTTCCACTTCACTCAGGAGTGGAAAAATTTGAAAGAAAAAAGAATATTTGATGCACAGAATACTTCTTTTTGTGGAGCTGCTGCTTTTTTTCGTTGCTCGCCGTCAAATATGTCACACTGACCAGATCTAACGAGAATCATGATATATTTCCTCCGAAATATATCTGATCCCATTTAAACCCAATAGAGGGCGTCATAGAAATGTCACAGTATTCTAAACATTTGTAAAACCTTAGGTATACCCTTATTTGGCCATCAGTTTCACATGTTGAATTCCAAAAAGATAAATATCTTGAAAGTTTTCATCGAACTTTGAGTATTCCTGTTAGGTACGTAAATTACAATGATCTTATAATTTGTGAACTCAAAACTCTCCTTTAATGAATCTGTATTTTTTTTTATCCTGTGTATTAAAGTTCTTATTATTTTTTTAAAATTATAATTTCAAAGAATTCCCAGCTCAAAAATAGGGTAGTTAGATATATCTAATCTCCACTTTGTGAGTTATAAATGCAACTGAAAGTATATTAGTTTCACAAATCTAAAAAAAAATAAGTAAAACAGTATGTAGACTCAGTACATTAAGAGTATATACCAAGTCTCTTGCGTTTATATGACAATTATACCACCCACATAGATTCATTTCCATAATACCTATTCTCAACTTTGTCTTGTAAACCTCTATGTATTTCTAAATTGATAAACGTTAATAACAGTAGTCGTAATTTGTTAGGCTATTCTATACATAATCATCTTCCATCAAATTAGGAAATGTGTTTTTTCACCGGCATAATTTTCTAATATATTATATTGACGCCACAATAACGTAGGAACCGGCGTCTACACGCAACAAAGTACACGAATTATTAAACAGATTACGAAAATACAAGGAAAGGAACAAATTCGATATAATGATTTATTAAAAACGCTCTGACACATCGATTTATAATTTTGAAATGGCACATTTTGGCCTATACGGTAAGTCAGTTTCAATTCGTGTTTTCATAAAAGTGTCAACTCTGTTGTTTTAAATACAACACCCTGTATACTTACTGGATTTGGATAGACCGTAAAATGAAGAGTTCAATAAAAAGCCCTAAAGCATTTTTATTCTCAAGGTTTCTATTTTACAATGATTGATATAAAAATGATTGGTATAAAAAACATGTCAGTTATAGTCGGTGTTTGACAAATTTTTAATTTGCAAGACATTTTGACGTGTAAAGTGTTTATCTGTATTGTTAAAAGAAAAATGCATTTAACTGAAAAATGAAGAATTTAGTTACTTATGCTGAAATCACGACCAAGTGACATTAAAATAACTTTCTTGGAAAATACTTGGACCAGTGTCAAAAATACGAACGTCTAGATACTTCATTCCAAGTTCGTACGCAGCATCCTCAAAGGTAAATGTGTGGGCTGGCACGATTGGAAACAACATCACAGGACCATTTTTCATAAGAAGAAATTTAAATGTTGATAACTATTTAAATTTATCGAGGAACGAGATTGTACCAGCACTTGTAGCTCTCTTTCCAAATCCAAACATACCTAACCGAACAGAAAAATATTTGCTTTCAACAAGGCGGAGTTCCGCCACATTTTGCACGTTATGTTTGTGATTATTTGCATTTAACATTTACCGCACGCCGGATCGAACGCAGAGGAGCAATTGATTGGCCAGCCCGTTCTCCAGATCTATCGCCACTGGACTTTATCTTATGGAGTCACTAAAGATCGGCCAAATAATCCATTACAGTTATAAGATGAATGACTGAAGAAATCAACTGTACCGATTACCCCAGAAGGATACAGAATTCGTTGTGACATTTTGTTGGCAGATTTTGAACATGTACTGTTGTATGTATGACATTTAAACTTGTTTTCAATTTTTTTTTGTGCTGCATTCTTATCAATAAAATAGAACATGTTGAAGTCTTACCTCATCCATGTAAAGGTGCTTGTTGCGGCCCAACTAATCGGCAAAGGAGAACCATTGTAACAAGATCAGATTGCATAATTTGTCCATGTTTCTTGAATTGTTTCTGGCTGTCTTTGACACTTTTTTGTCTGTAGCAACATGTTGCAAAACATCTGTTTTACATGCCACGTCAGTACACAACGAAATTCAATATTATTAAAGGTCAGTTCCTGAATAATGTTTATTCAACGCTCCACCGTAACACGCGACGGACGTTGTCCCGACAATTTTACAAACTTATTCGACGTTTTGTATACATGATTGATGCATCGACCAGCGCAGTTGAACTAATATTAACAAGAAGATTGAAATTCTCGTTTTATTTGAAACACCCATGTATGCCATTATGTACGGAATATGACATCGTTCAAATGTCCGCCGTGGCTTCTCACGGTGGCACGGATTGGACAGGTCCAATTTTCAATGACTTTGCCGCATAGATCCGGCCTAATTTGAGTGATGGCCTGGGTTATATTCACTTTGAGGACATCAATCGATTGCGACTTATTGGCATACACCTGTGACTTCAATAAACCCTACAATAAAAAGTCTAGCGGGATTAAATTGGATGATCTTGGTGGCCAATTCACGTCACCTCCGCGAGAGATAACTATACCACCAAATCGTTCATGCAGAATATCCATCGTGACGTTCGCTGTGTGGCACGTAGCGCCGTTCTGCAGAAACCACATGTCGTCCACGTCCATATCGTTCAATTTGGGCCAAAAGAAATTGGTTATCGTTGATCTGTACCGGTCGCCGTTGACAGCGATGGCCTCACTAACGTCGTTTTCGAAAAAGTACGGACCAATGATGACGCAGCCGGCCCAAAATCCGCACCAAACAGTAACTTTTTGTGGATGCAGTGCCACCGAGTGACACCGAGTGGGTTGGCGTCGTTCCATATACGGCAATTTTGCTTGTTAACACAGCCATTCATCCAAAAATATTCCTCGTCACTGAAGATGATTTTTCGACCAAAATTGGGGTCCTCTTCCAAACTCT
Source organism: Aromia moschata (assembly GCA_029963805.1). Classification (NCBI taxonomy): domain Eukaryota; kingdom Metazoa; phylum Arthropoda; class Insecta; order Coleoptera; family Cerambycidae; genus Aromia; species Aromia moschata. Next base: position 14,852 of record JAPWTK010000524.1, on the reverse strand, counting down.
CCGAAGTCCAGTCAGCGAACAACAGGCGTTGTCTATGGTCATTAACTTTGAGCTTCTGGGTTAGTTGGATCTTGTACGGGTGCAGGCTCAAGTCCCAACGCAAAATTTGACAAGTTGAAGTCTGTGAAAGGCCTAGTTCTTGTGCATGGCGAGGAATTGACTGCCTCGGGTTTTCCTGCACACTTACACGAACAGCGGCGATGTTCTTGGCCGATGTGGCGTCCTTTGATGTAATGGTGTTGGCAAATTGTTTGCCAAACCGGTCGTCTCGAATTTGGCCATCAAACGTTGGAGAGTCGACTCTGAAGCGCGCGTCTGCCGTCAAAACGTGTTCACTAACCAGTGGCGGTGCGTGATCCTAAGATTGGGGTGCACCATACATAAAAATAACGATAATCTAGTCTAGTTCACTTTTTAAACACTCCGCCAATGACTCTGCATCATGTCCTACTGGTTTTAAAAAACTCCAGAATCTTTCTACAGGCTTTCCACCCACCATGTAACGATATATTAAAGCCAACTGAAAAATTGTAGAAACGTCTGTAGTTCCGTCTGCTATTATAGCAACAAAAGTGGATTTTTTAATTTCAATGGTTATTTCATCGTGACAAACTTCAAGCATGCACTGAAGTAGCTCGTTTTGTATAGTATTAGAAGTTCCTTTAAAAGCCGCCGCGTTTTGTAAATGATACTTCATAGCCTCGTCTAATTCGGCACTGAAATCAATCAACCCACGAAAAATGCCTGTATTGGATGATGTTTCCGATTCATCGTGTCCTCTTAGGGCCAGTTCAAATTTTCCACAAAAACGAATACAGTTAATAATAATGTTTAAAACATACCTGTTTTTTGAAACCGCTTCATTGTGTGCTTCCACTGCTCGTCGATGAGCAGAATCGAGCATCGTCGCAATATTTGCAGTGCCTAGCATGGCTAAATTCAAAACATTATTCATGTGTCCAGCAGAATTTGCATGTTTTTTTATTTTCTCGTTTATGTGATTTAAATCCGTTACTCCAGTTTTGCTCCAAGGTGTTTCTCCGCCAAACAAAACACACGGAAAACAAAACACTGCGTTCAATACATCGCATCCACTTAACCACAAATGTTTTTTTAAATAAGTCATTATTAAATGTTCTTACAAATTTTTTCCTTTCACGGCTAATTTTAAATTAATTTGTGGAGTGGGCCTACCTAGAGTTTTAATTTGCACTTTTTCCTCCAAACTCAAGCTAGAGAATGGAGTTTTTAATAAGTTTTGAATAGAATTCATTATTCCAAACTAGATTCTAACCGAAAACCCGAGTTTATATTTATAAAACGTGAGCGATAAAACAGCTGTGTACGAAAACAATTCACAAACTAATCGATCACTCTCGTGCGCTCTTAAACTCCGCACATCATATCTATAGGATTCGCCCACTCCTTTTCGTAATTGTGGAGGGGCAACCAGTAACAATACGCGTTCGCTTTTTCGTATTGCACGGAAGCGCGATGGTCGTCCCGCTTTTTCGTATTGCGCGTGTCGATTCCCGTGCCGCGATCGGAAACCAGTGGCCTTGGAGATAGAGACCTAGCGTCTAGTGGATTCGTAACGCTGCTGCCAAATAATATTGAGATGTTATTAACGCTAGGGATGCGGCAAGGCGATAAATTAAGAATGCATCCATTAATTACTAAATAAAATTATTAATGCTAAATTGTCGGAAGTGCACCTTATAGCCCACCGCCACTGTCACTAACTAACATTCATTTTGATAATAGAGTTTTATCATTTGGAGGTGCTGCTCAATCGTGTAATGCCATGGTGATTTGGCAGCAGTGATTGAATAATAAACAACATATTTGACAGACGATGCCAAAACAATATGACCGTCACAGCCTGTCAACATCGGCCCGTCCCTATTGGAAAACTCTTTATCTTCTATAAGATTTCAATAATAAACTCGCAACAAATTATGGGAACTAACCCTGTATATTCTTATGCTGTACTTTTAGCTGACGTGGAGTTGCGCTTCGGCGGACCACCGAATAAGATGATAAATACCGAGTGCTTAGTCCGAGTCGTCGTAATACCCCGATCATTTTGTCAAAACAACGAATTATGACACCCCGATACGCTCCGGACGGCGATCGCGTCATTAGGAAAAATTAGTATTTCTTAACAAACGTAAGTTACGGCGGCGTACTCGATAACGCTCTCGGCACCACGCCGGGCTAATTTGCATATTCGCAGAGGGCATTCCTCATGCGGTACTTGATTTCGGCGTGGCCCCGGCAAATTAAATAATAAATTTGGCGCGATGCAAATTATTCGCGAGTTTATTACGAGGCTAAAGGTCGTAAAGAACA